>SOZL01001722.1:0-32221 GCA_009733165.1 Naja naja | reverse complement strand
GCACAGTTGCACAGTGTTTCAAACTCCTCTTCTTTCCTGCTTTTTCAACCTCAGCTGTGCCATGCAAGGCAGCTGAGGTTGAAAAAGCAGGAAATAAAGGTCAGGTAAGAGCCCGGGCCGGCCGGGTGGGCCAAAACAGCAGCAGACATAGAACCGGTTCTATGTCTGCTGCTCTTCAGAGCTACCGGTTCTACAGAGCCGGACAGAACTGGTAGAATCCCACCCCTGCTGCAGTTGAAGGTAAGTATGTGCTTGCCTTTTTAAAATGCAGAGCGCGCGCGCATAGAGTGCATGCGCATGATCCCTGAACTGGTTGTTATACCAGTGGAATCCCACCTCTGCCTCCAAGTTGTGGTTTGTGCCCCAGACCTGTAGTGTGGAGGGTTTGTGGTGAGCAGATGGCCCCAAGAGGGCGGGTCTCTTGCCCACAGGAGACATTGCACAGGTGAAATCCTCCCCTTCACAATTGAGCCCAACATTTCTGTTGCTAAGTGAATTCCGCCCCGCTTTACGACCTTTCTGGCCACAGTTGTTTAGTGAATCACTGCGGCTGTTAAGTTAGTCACATGGTTGGTATGTGGCTTCCCCATGGACATGGCTTGTCCGAAGGCTGCAGATCGCGACACCCTCCCAGGGACAGCAGCCATCGAAGAATCAGTTGACAGGCACCTGAATTTTGATTGCCTGATGGGTCGTAAGTGTGAAAAATGGCCATAAGTCACTTTTTTCAGTGCCATCGTAACGGTCACTAAATGAACTGTTGTAAGTCGAGGACTATCCAGACAGGTCATTGACTGAGAAATCATCTGTGCGTGAGAACAAAATTCAAAGTGATTCTGAGGTCAGGTTTGTCTCCGACTTACGACCAGTCGCTTATAGTTAATCCTTGACTTACAACATTCGTTTAGTGACTGTTCGAGGTTACAACGGCACTGAGAAAAGCGATGGCCATTTTTCACACTTACGAAAGCATCTCCACGGTGACGTGATCAAAATTCAGACACATGTCAACTGACTCATATTTATGATGGTTGAAGTGGCCCTGCGATCATGTGATCGATCCTCTTTTGCGACTTTCAGACCAGCAAAGTTATCTATTTAAAGTTTTTTTAATCTATTTTATCTATTTATCTATTTTATCTATTTATCTATCTTTTTTTTATCTATTTAAAGTTTTAATTGGGTTTTAACTTTTATTGGGCTTAATTTAATTGGTTTAATTGTATTTTAATATTTGTGCGTTCATCTTTTATTGTAAGCCGCCCTGAGTCCCTAGGGAGAGAGGGCAGCCTATAAGTCCAATTAATAATAATAATAATATTAATAATAATAATAATAATAATGATGATGATGATGATGTCAACGGGGGAGCCGGATTTACTTAACAACCGTGTGACTATCTGAATAACGGTGATTGCTTAACTGTGGTGAGAAGTGTCGTAAAATGGGGCAAAGCAAAACTCAGACAAATGCCTTACTTAGCAATGGAAATTTTGCACTCGATTGTGGTCGTAAGTCAAGGACTACCTATATGTGGGGCCTGTGGTTGGGCGTGGGAGCTGCATTGTCCACTTAGAAATCACCGTTGAATGGCCTCCTTGGAAGTTACTCGGAGTAGATTCCTGCCTGAAATCAATTCTTGCCGAATGGATCACTGCTAATAGGTAGATAACTCGTGAATCGGTGGGACGTCTCATAACCCTCATTTGCAGCAAATTAGGTGAGGATAGTGTGGTCATGAGAAAGGGGGTAGATCATTTGGGCTTACCGTTCCTTGTTTCTTTGATCCCTGCAGCGCCGGAAGTGAATGAGACTATGACTTTCAGCTTCAGGGCAGATTCCAGCCCTGTGATGAGGGCTGCTACTAGACCAACAGGTGAGATCCCAGAGCTGGGGGGATCTTCCTGTGAAGCACAGTTTCTGGACCCTGGTCACTTTAAGATGTGTGGACTTCAACTCCCAGAATTCCCCAGCCAGCAAGGGTTTACTAGAATATATTACATCGACTGCATTCCCACCATCTATTAAGAAAATTATCCTATCCAAAAATGCAATGAAGGTAGTTGAATCAATGTGGCTAAACTACCTTCATTGCATTTTAGGATAGGATAATTCTCTTAATAGATAGTGGCAGAGGTGGGCTCACATAATTTAACAACCAGTTCACCTAGTGCAGAACTGAAAATAACAGATAACAGATAATAGATAATCAGTTGGAAGGGATCTTGTAGGTCATCTAGTCCAACCCGCCCACTCAAGTGGGGGACCCTACACCATTTCTGACAAATGGCAGTCCAATCTCTTCTTGAAAGTCTCAAGTGATGACGTTCCCACAACTTCTGAGGGCAAGGTGTTCCATGGGTTGGTTGTTCTCACTGTTAGAAAGTTTTCTCCTTATTTCCAGGTTGAATCTCTCCTGGATCAGTTTCCATCCATTATTCCTTGTCTGGCCTTCGGGTGCTTTAGAAAATAGCTTGACCCCCTCCCTCCTCCTTTCTGGGGCAGCCCCCTCAAATATTGGAAGACCGCTATCCTGTCTCCCCTGGTCCTTCTCTTCACTAGACTAGCCAGGCCCAGTTCCTGCAATCGTTCATCATAGATTTTAGCCTCATCATCCTGGTTGCTCTCTGCACTTTTTCTAGTCTCAATATCTTTTTTATAGTGGTGACCAAAACTGGATGCAGTACTCTAGGTGTGGCCTTACTAAGGCTTTATAGACTGGTATTAGTACCTCCCTTGATCTTGATCATATCCCTCTCTTGATGCAATTTAGGATTGCATTGGCTTTTTTTGGCTGCTGCTGCACACTGCTGGCTCATGTTTAGCTGGTTGTCCACTAAGACTTCGAGATCATGTAAGTGCGCGGCTTCAAACACACAGTGCTTTAATGTGCGCGGCTTTCAGCAATCCTCAGGCAGCCGCAGTGAGTAGACTGGGCGAGGTGCGGAAATCAGCTAGGCTGCGTGGGTGGGGTAAGCGAGCCAGAGAGTGAGATATATAGGGCGGGATAGCACCAGGGCCAAACTACCGGTACGGGCGAACCGATCCGAACTGGCGGCAGCCCACTCTGGATAGTGGGAATGCGGTCAACGTAATATATCTTGATTTCAGCAAAGTGAAAAAAAGAGCTGACTGGGGAAACTTCTGGGAGTTGAAGTCCATGCATCTTAAAGTGGCCAAGTTGAAAAATCCTGCTCTGAAAGAGGTCTAGGAGACAAGGATTATGGGTGTGCAATGATAATGTCATGGAGTTTGTGGTCCCTTTGTAGAAAGGTCTGAAGGAAAGATCGTAAGCACCCAACAGATCTGATATTCCCTGATCTACCGTAGTGTTGTCCTTCAAAAGCCGATGGAGATACCGTTCCAACATGGTCCCCTCGTTGTCTTCTCCACATGGCAACTTCTGGTGGGACACCATGGATGCCACGATCTTTGTGGTAATGGATAATCAAACGATTAATGGATAATCGTCAACTTACAACCACAATGACTTAATGATGAAAATTCTGTCCCTTGTTGCGGTCTCTCGTGATATTTTTTACCAGTTATTTGGGGGGAAAACACCATTGGTTAATATGACCACGTGTTTCTCTTAAAGACTGCAGTGTCTCGGTTTATGACTGCTGTAAAAGTAGTTGTAAAATCAAGTCCAGTCATATGATGACACAACGTACAACCTCAACGACTTAGGATGGACATTGCAGTCCCAACTGTGGCAATTTGTGACTCCCCTCCCCCTGTTTTCAACAACAACAAACGCCATTGATTAAGCTGGATTCACACTTACAACCCTATGCTTCACTTAACAACTACAGCAACTCAACTTATGATCCCAACTTATTATTATTGTAAAATCTGGTTGTGTGATGACTCAGTTTAACTACCGCAAAGATGGACGACAAAAATTCCAGTCGGCATTATGGTTGTAAGTTGAGGAGCAGCCGGATCAGATCACGGGAAAATCAGAAGGATTAACTCAATTAATATTGAATTTAATATCGGTTTTGTGTTTCAGAGGATTTTTCTCTTTCTGTGTCCATCTCCTATGCGGGCGAGCCGCCCTGCAAATACTTGTTACCGGAAGGAGAATATCTCTTTACGTCAGTCCCAGAATCGCTGAATAGTCCAACACGTTTGAAACGTGTTGTTTTGATGGCCCCTGTTAAAATGGCCGATGAGCTGAAGCAGGAGACGGTTGAGCGTCTGCTCAAGGATTTGGTAAAAGGCATCATGGTGGCCAGTAACCATGGAGGGATCTTCATTCGATGCCGGGATAAAGTCTGCATCTCATGGTCAGGATTTTTGGCTCCCGAGGGCCAAATCATAGAGAATAATACTCACCAGCAGCTGTTCAAATCCCAGGAATTTCGGTCAGGTGAGAACGAGGCAAACTGAACAAAACAGCCCATCTTGGTTGCATGTTAGCTCACAAAAAGGGGTTATAACTACTCCTTGACTTACAACCATCCATTTAGCCAACATTCGAAATTAATGCTGGCATTAAAAAGAGACTTTTGATAAGTCCTCGCACTTACAACCATCGTAGCATTCCCCAATCATGTGGTCTCCGTTGTACAACAGTCCTTTTAGTGACTGAAGTTACAACGGCGCTAAAAAAAGTGACTTAGGGCTGTTTTTTTTCAGTTAATGACCATTGCAGCAAGCCAGTAGTTACGTGATCACAAAAAAAATTATTTTATAACATATAAAAATTCCAATTTCAATTGAACAGTGTGTTGTCTGGGTCCAGTTTTAAGAAATAATAATCAAAATGTTTATGATAATATTCATTACATTGATATTAATAGAATAGAATAGAATAAAATTCTTTATTGGCCAAGTGTGATTGGACACACAAGGAATTTGTCTTAGTACAAATGCTCTCAGTGTACAGAAAAGAAAAGATACATTCATCAAGAGTCAAGAATCATCAGGTACAACACTTAATAATAGTCATAGGGTACAATAAGCAATCAAATCATACTAGGAAACAGTCAATATAAATCGTAAGTATATAAATGACAAAGTTACAGTCATACAGTCACAAGTGGGAGGGGATGGGTGGTAAGGAGTGATGAGAAGATTAATAGTAATCGTGCAGACTTTGTAACTAGTTGGACAGTGTTGAGGGATTTATTTGTCTAGCAGAGTGATGGCATTTGGGAATTATAGTAGTGTTACCCTGTTTCCCTGAAATAAGACCCAACTGGAAAATAAGCCCCAGTGTGATTTTTCAGAATGCTCATATTATAATCCCTACCCTGAAAATA
Source organism: Naja naja (assembly GCA_009733165.1). Lineage (NCBI taxonomy): Eukaryota > Metazoa > Chordata > Lepidosauria > Squamata > Elapidae > Naja > Naja naja. The sequence continues at coordinate 26,951 of SOZL01001722.1, read as the reverse complement.
AGCTCCAGTTAATCTTAAGACTGATGCACTTATTTATTTATTTATTTATTTATTTATTAGATTTATATCCCGCCTCACTTCCCCCAAGGGGGGAGTTTCCCCGTATTTTCCCCAAAATAAGGCCTAACCAGAAAATAAGACCTAATGCATCAGGAAAAATAAATATAAGATCCGGTCTTATTTTTGGGGAAACATGGTAGTAATAATAACAACAATATTATTTGCTTAACCAATTCAGCAAATGATGTTGAATTATGTCACTGAGCCTTTCCATATATTTTCCTGTTTCTAGATCCGGTTCTTTTCAGCTAGCTATTGATAAAATAAGTCCCAAGTCAGAAAGTATTGAGTTTCTTTCTTTTCCTTGATTATAAGTAGTAGTTTCTCCATTTCTGCACATTCTAATATTTTTTTAATCACATGTTCATCTGTTGGGATCTCTTCATTTTTCCATTGTTGCGCTAATACAATTCTGGCTGCAGTCAGTACATGTAAAATCAAATATGCATTCCCCTTATTATATTTATCTGGTAAAATGCCCAGCAAAAATATCTCTGGTTTCAAATCAATATGCTGTTTTATCATTTTTCTCCAGCCATGTAGGTATGGATTTTTGCCCAATATTTAGAATATGATCACAATTTAGATGCTTGGCCACTGGTTCATATTTATGACGTCCTGGAGTCATGACCTTTGCAATCTTCTGATGAGCAAAGGTCATTGGGGAAGTCACTTAACAGCTGCTGTGCATCACCGAGTGACTGTGGCAAGAAAAGTCATAACATAGGACCAGACTCACTTAACAATGGTCTGGATTAGCAGTGGGAATGTTGGGCTCAATTATGGTCATAAGGTGAGGACTACCTGTATTGGATTCAGTGTTTGTCAAGTGTCCATCTTAACAAGTGTTTCTAGCCACGATTTCCAGCTCATATCCATGTTCTAAGATATGTAGCAACTTCAGGAGGTTCTCGACTTACGACTGTTTGCTTAATGATAGTTTGAAATTGCGACTGGCTTGAAAAAAGTTGCAACCTAGGGTTCAGATTAGAAATGTCTCAAACTGTGGCATTGCCCCTAGCCATTACTGGACTGCCATCTGTCAGAAATAGTGTAGGGTCTCCTGCTTGGGCAGAGGGTTGGACTAGATGACCTACAAGGTCCCTTCCGACTCTGTTAATCATTCTGTGATTGCAATTTGGGGATTTGGCAACCAGCTCACCTTTTGCAATCAGACCGCCCTTTTGTGACTTTTATTTTATTCCAATTTCCTGCACAATAAACACCATTGGTCAAGCTGGATTTGCACTTACGACCACCGGATTCGCTTAATGATGATGGGATTCACAAATTTGACAGTGGCTGAAATGGCAACCACTGGCAATCAGGTCATACATGCATATGTGGTTAGAAAAAATGTTAAAGCATATAAATTATAAGCCACAATTATTTTTGTTAGGCATATTACCAGAGAAATACGATAAAGGGTATGTATATTTAATATTACATGTTTTTGAATTATAGTTGCGCAACACCGGAAAAATGAGGAAACACCCACAGAGGAAGAAATAGTTAAAAAAAATATTTATACTGTGCCAGAAATGGACAGATTAACATTGACGATAAAAGAAAAAGGAGCCACAGAATATTTTCGAACTGTTTTATCAGACCTGTTTATGGGACCTGTTTTATCAGTGGTTGGACAACAGAGGTAGAAATTAGGAGTTTAATAATGTCACGTAAATGAATTTGACTCAGACAGTAGGCTGTTCACTAAGCACTTATTGTATACAAAGAGAAAAGGTATAAATGTAAAAAAAAAATCAGGTGCGATTCTGTGGTGACACTCAACAATCACCATCGTGAAAGTTCAGGCCCTTTCACTACAGTCATAAGTCGAGGACTATGTGTACAGAGGTGGTATTCAGCCGGTTCAGACAGGTTCTGGCGAACCGGTTACGGAAATTTAGAATAGTTCGGAGAACTGGCACATATCACCTCTGGTGGGCCCTGCCCATGCGCCCCTGCTGTTAGCTCTCCTATACAGTAGAACCTCGGGTCGTGACCATAATCTGTTCTAGGACTACAGTCACAACCCAATTTTGTTGTGCCTGGAAGCACGACCGTCTGCACATTCGTCTACAGTTCTGCGCATGTGCGGACGGGGAAATCGCCGTGGCTGTACTGATCGGCACCCGAGGATCTGTTCGCAGCCAGAAACAACAATTTTCCCAAATTGTTGGTCGTCACCCGATTTGGTCATGAACAGGAGCGTTCACGACCCGAGGTTCCACTGTATTCCTTCGTTGTTTAGCTCAACTGATTCACGCAACAGAGTGGATTGCCGTGCCTCAGCTGAGCTAAAAAACAGCTCAGTTCACGCACCAGCGTTCGGACTGAGGTCGGTCTTTGAGCCCTCATTGAATTGCTAGTGCTGATCCTTCTGTCTCGGATTCACAGCGCTGGAGCTGTACCAGGAAGGCCGGGGACCACTTCCAGATCCCCGAGTCATTCTCTACTTGGGAGATGAAGCGGATGGAAACGGACATATGGGCTGCAAGCCCATCATCATTCAGGTGAGGAAAGGGGAAAATATTTTGCCAAGTACAAAACACAAATACAAAAAAAAACAAACCTTTGTTTTTGTTTTGATTTTGTAAAAAAATAAAATAAAAAAATAAATTGGAGCTTGTATTTTAAGTTTCTGAAGAAAAATAAGAATTTTTGCTAACACACTCACACACACACACACACACAGAGAGGTAGACGTGTGGTCCTCGACTTACGACCACTCGGTGAGTGACCGTTCAAAGTTTCAACGACACACTAAAAAAAGAGCCATGGTGATTTTTCACTTTCAGCCTCCCCGTGATCAAAATTCAGCCACTTGGCAGCTGACTCGTATTGACGGTGGTCACAGTGTCCCTGGATCCCCATTTGCGACCGTCTGAAAGCCAGATTCACTTAACAACTGTGTTTTTCTAACTTAAAAGCCGGAGAGATTCCACTTTACAACTGTGGCAATAACGGTCGTTAAAATGGGGCAAACCGCCCCCCCCTCACTTTGCAACTATCTTGAATAGCCACAGAGATGTTGGGCTCCATTGTGGGTGTAAGTTGAGGACTATCTGTATTGCACATTGGTGTTGAAGCCGCATGCGGGCTGAGTGCTCATTGTGTGATGTCAGAGCTGAGTGAGGCTCATTGTGGTTGACCAGTGGCTGGAGAAAACACCTCTGAGGTTTTTGGAGTCTATGGTCCACAGATGGAAAGCATAGAAAAGCATCCTGGGTTGATAGAAATAAGAATTTTAGATATGGGCATCCTGGATAATCATGCAGAAACCAGCATTGTGTAGTAGTGGTTTAGGTGTGCTGATCTATAAACCAGGAGATGGTGAGTTCTAGTTCTGCCTTAGGCATGAAACCTGGCTGGGTGACTGAGCCAATCGCCAGGAGATGGTGAGTTCTAGTCCGATTATTGGCATGAAAGCCAGCTCGGTGACCTTGAGCCAGTCATTACGAGACTAACTACTAGTCCTACCTTAGTCATGAAAGCCGGCTGGGTAACTTTGATCCAATCACCAGGAGATTGGGAGTTCTAGTCCCACCTAAGGCATGAAAAGCAGCTGGGTGACTTAGGACCACTCACCAGGAGACAGTGAGTTATAGTCCCTTCTAAGGCATGAATGCCATCTGGGTGACTTAGTGCCAATCACCAGGAGACTGGGAGTTCTAGTCTCGCCTAAGGCATGAAAGCCGTCTGGATGACTTTGATCCAGTCACCAGGAGACTGGGAGTTCTAGTGCCATCTTAGCCATGAAAGCCAAATGGGTGACTTTGGGCCAGTCCCTCTCTCTGTCAGCCCAACCACCTCACAGGTCTGTTGTTGTAGGGGAAATAGGATGAGGGTTTACTAAATTCACTACCTTGAATTATTTGTGAAAACAATAAAGGCAGGGTACAAATCAGTCAATAAATAAAAAATGTTGCAGGCGAGAACAAACCAGGTTAAATCCAATAACCTGGACCGTTTCTTCGGTGTCTCCCCGAAAGTTTTAATGAAAATGGTTTTTTTTCCCCCCCTTTTGGAAAAAAAGATGGAACAGACGTTTGCTATCCGGATGTGTTCCTCCGGCTGCTCCCTGGAATAGAGATCCTCATTTCCCTACACCAGCGTGGTTTTCCTGGCTGCCTGCTCTGCAGAAACCACGTCCTGAGAACGCAAAGCTTTTGATTTCTGAGAAGAAACGTTCTTCAACTGGGATGTCGTTCCTACAACAGACTGGGAACTGCTGCTTGCTGCTGGCATCCAAAGGAAAACACTAAAATATGCCCTCCTCAAAAAAAAAAGAGAAAGCAAATTTTGGGACCAGCTCTTTATGTTTTGGAGATGAGGAGAGGAACATCCTTCCATAGCCCTATCAATTTCTGCATTTCCTGGCTGAGATACAGTGGTGGTGGTGGGGAATGTCTTCTCTGCCATCTTCTGCAAATTATCTGTTGCTTCCTTGCCTTCCTGCATGTCACTTTATACTGTTTGCACTTTACTATATACATAAAATAAAACCAGTGAAAGTTGTGTGATAATCTTGGTGTCTGATGGATGAATCTTCAAATGGGGGTTATTTTGTGACGACTTACAGGTAGTTTTAGAGATTTACAGATTTAACAGAATTGGAAGGGGCTGCGATGACCCGGGGCGTGGCACAAAGGCAACACAGTCACATAAGTAAGAAACGTCCCTTTAATACCCCCAACTTTGACCCCAATGTCCAGGTTACCTTCAGTTGGAGAAAAAACCCTCCCAAGAACAGTCTTTAAGTGAAGGAAATTCAGTCCGAAAACAAAGTATTTACAAACTGTAAATAAAAATCCACACAAACCTCTTTGCAGCAATTAACTTGACAGGGCAGGAGAAGGAATTGCAGACTTGAATGGCCAGCAAAACACACACAGCTGGGAAGACGCCAGGAACCCAGATAAGCCTTGACAATACCAGATAATTCACGATTTGCTCTCAACAGTTTGCTGTGCGTAATCTCCCTTTTTAAATACTGTGTTCCCAGCTGCAGCTAATGAAGGTAATCAGGGCCCTTTCCTCCCCCATAAGCCACGCAACTCACGTTGCTCTCTTCTCCATTCCTCCATGTGTGCCCTAGGATGAAGAGTGGGTGGGCCTGGATTCCCTCTCCCTTGTTCTACCTCTTCCCTGCTCTGCTCAGTCGGACTTTGCCCTTCCCCAGTTTCTTCTACAGCCACTGGAGCCACACTCCCACTCCCTGTCAGCTGCTCGGCCTCCCCTTCGGAATCAGTTTCCGACGGGTATGAGAGGGACCTTGTAGGTCATCTAGTCCAACCGCCCCCCAAGCAATGCCATTTCTGACAAATCACAGACCAATCTTGTCTTGAAAGCCTCCGGTGATGAAGCTCCCACAAGTTGTGTTCTTGACTTACGACTCTCATTGAGCCCCAAATTTCTGTTGTTGAGGGAGATATTTGTTAAGGGAATTTTTGCCTCATTTTATGACCTTTCTCGCCATAGTGAATCACCATAATTCATAAGTAAGTAGCATGATTGTTAAGTGGCTTCTCCATCGGTTTTGCTTGTCCGAAGGTCGCAAAAGGGAATCACGTCATAAATATGAGGCAGACAGACGCCAAGCACCTGAATTTTGATGATACGACCAAGGGGATGCTACAAAAGTCATATGGGTGAAAAACAGCCATAAGTCACTTTTTTCAGTGCCACTGCAACTTTGAACCATCACTAACTGAATTGTTGTAAGTCCAGGACTACTTGTAGGATGTACAATACCTTCACGAAGGTGGAATGGCCAAATAGGGGAATACCATGGATTTATACATTTTTAACAAATAAAATGTGTTTTATTTTGATTTTGACAGTATAACACCACTGATACATTACACCCCAATGAGCAGTTTGGAAACTTAAGACCCTGATAATAATTTCATTTTCTCTCTCTCTCCAGTTCTTTCCAGTCATTATTGTTTTTTTTTAATTATTTTACTGTTTCACTGCTCTGCTTTTATTTAAAATGTTCTAGGAACACAACAGTTTATCAGTCTTCCTAACATGCTGCTAATAAGTCATGTTGAAACTCATCAAATAATCTTTTCTCACTTTTTTTTTTCTTTTGCTGAATATCATTTGTCACAAAAAGGAAACTCAAAAAAAGGCTGACATTTTAAAACTTGAGACTTTAAAAAAATTTTCAGGAAGTGTAGTGAACACACCATTTTTCCACTTAAAAACTAAAGTGTGGCAAGATTTCTTGTTAATGAACAATGCTGTTTATTTTCAAAATTTTAGTGGCTTGCCCAAATGAGCTAGTAAATGGTTCAGTTCCTGGGAAGCAATTTTTAAAAATTATATTTCGTGAATTGGTGGCAGAACTGGGAGTTGTTCTTAGTACTGGAGCACCAACCAATCAGATCATGGTAGTTTCTTGCATTTTCAGCTGACGATTTGCAAATAATAAGAGTTGGAAGGGACCCTGGAGGTCTTCTAATCCAACCCTCCTGCTTAGGCAGGAAACACTATACCATTTCAGACAAATAGTTGTCCAATCACTTCTTTAAAATCTTCCAGTGTTGGAGCACTCACAACTTCTGGAGAGAAGCCATTCCACTGATTAATTGTTCTAATTGTTAGGAAATTTCTCGATATTTCTAAGTCAGATCTCCATCCGTTGCTCCATCCGTTGCTTCTTCTCCTGCCTTCAGGTGCTTTGGAGAATAATTTGACCCCCCCCTTCTTTGGGGCAGCCCCTCAAATACTGGAATACTGCTATCATGTCATCCTTGCTCCAGAATTCTTCTCCTTAAACTAGACGTATCCAATTCCTTCAACCGTTCTTTGTGTGTTTTATCTTCCGGGCCTCTAATCACCTTCATTGCTCTTCTCTGCACTCTTTCCAGAGTCTCAACATCTTTTTTACATCATGGTGATCAAAACTGGATGCAAATATTCCAAGTGTGGCCTTACCAAGGCATTATAAAGTGGTATTAACTCTTCACATGATCTTGAATCGATCCCTCTGTTTATGCAGCCTAGAACTGCATTGGCTTTTTTGGCAGCTGCTGCACACTCCTGGCTCATATTTCTGCTAATTGCATGAACGAGGCTTGGCTAGTCTAGCGAAGAGAAGGACCAGGGGGGACAGGATAGCAGTCTTCCAATATTTGAGGCGCTGCCACAGAGAGGAGGGAGGGAGTCAAGCTATTTTCCAAAAGCACCTGAAGGCCAGACAAGGAATAATTGATGGAAACTGAACAAGGAGGGGTTCAACCTGGAAATAAGGAGACATTTTCTGACAGGGAGAAAAATCAACCCATGGAACAGAAGTTGCCTTTGGATGTTGTGGGAGCTTTGTCCCTGGAGGCTTTCAAGAAGAGACTGGACTGCCCATCTGTCAGAAATGGTGTAGGGTCTCCTGCTTGGACGGAGGGATTGGATTAGATGACCTACAGGATCCCTTCCAACTCTGTTAATCTGTTAAAACAGATATATTTAAGTGATTGTCCACCAGAATTCCGAGATAGAAGATGGATGGATGGATGGGTGGATATATAGATAGATAAGAGAGAGACATAGATGAGATAAAGTGACAAACAATGATAGATAATAGATAAGAGACAATACATAATAGATATATGTACAATAGATAATAGAAGATATAGATGATAGATAAGAGACATAAATAGATGATATAGATAGATATAGATAGATAGATAGATAGATAGATAGATAGATAGATAGATATAGGTGATAGATACTGTAGATAGATACTGTAGATAGATACTAGATAGATAGTTAAGTTTGCATGAAGAGTCAGACGCGAGGAGTTCCAGCAAAGAGTTTATTAGTGACTACAGCTTGAATGGACCCATCCTGGCTTGGCTACGGCTGCTTCTTATAGCCTGCAGCCGTAGCTGCCAGCCAATTGGAGTGCAGGGTTTCTTCCCGCACTATTTAAACCAATACCATTTGACATTTTACAAGAACAGTTCAAATAAACCAATAACATTCAAACCTACATACATAACACCCCTCCCCACTAGGTTCAGTCCATACCAAACCCCAACCTATCTAATGTATTCCTTTAAATAGGTGGGGCTCTTATGTAACGTTGAGACCTTCGTGGTTCAGAAGTTTTAACGTTCTCACCCAGTGAGAGGGGAAATGTGTCTACTGACATTTCCCTGTTGGGACTTCCTGAGGAAGAAGACCCTGTTAGAATCTGGTCTCTCCTCCCAACCCATCTCCATTCCAATGTCAGCACCCAAGTCAGGTAGTGATGTGCAATCTTCCACTTCTAAGGATGGATCTTGGCATTGTGACAGGGTTCGGGATGGTTCCTGTCGCAATGGCTCGTTACACATGGGGTTGATTCCTGTTTGCTGATTTTCCTCCTGTTCCTCCTCCCCCCTAGAAGAGACATCAGGTGAGGGACCCAGAGGGAGACAGGGGCGATGTTCCTGAGGGAACCTGGATCTAAGTTGGTCAATGTGCCTGCTCCAGAGGAGGCCATCCTCTGTTTGTACCCTGTAAGAACGAGGGCCGTGATGTGAGTTATTTCAGCAGGAATCCACAAAGGTTCACCTATAAGGTTCCTAGCATAGACAGAATCTCCCACACTAAAAGAACGAACTTTGGAAGTGGAATCCAGTGGTGCGTTGGGTGTAAGTGGGATGAAGGCGGTCAAGGGAAGACCTAAGTTTCCTGCCCATCAACAACTCTGCTGGGGACAAGTTAGTTGATGGGCTAGGAGTGATGTGTTGAACACTAAGAAGCTTTTCAAGCTTCTCAGTGATGTCCCCAGGACCCAGCTGCTGAAGCTTCTCTTTGGTAAAGCGTACCATGCTCAGCCCGGCCATTGGCGAAGGGTGCCCAGGGGCAGTGAGGGCATGTCTGATGCCCTGTTGAGCTAGAAAGGATTCAAAAATGTTAGATGTGAATTGAGGGCCATTGTCAGAAACAAGGACATCTGGTAACCCATGGGTGACAAACAATTTTCTGAGCTGCTTGATGACAGCCTCAGTTGTAGTGGATGTCATGGGAATTACCTCTAGCCATTTAGAGTATGCATCTACTAGCACTAGAAAAGTGTGCCCTCTTGTAGGGCCTGCAAAATCAATGTGGATTCTAGACCATGGGCCCCTAGGACATTCCCATTCCTGTGTGGGGGCGTGAGGTGGGGCAGGCCTGACTACCTGGCAATTGGGACAAGATGCTACCCAGTTTTCAACCATTTTGTCAATACCTGGCCACCATACATAACTCCTGGCCAAACCTTTCATCCTTACAATCCCAGGATGACCCTCATGTAACATTTCCAAAACCTCCCTTTGCAGTTTTGCAGGAATAACCACCCTGTTACCCCACAAAATACATCCTCTTAATACAGATAATTCAGTTTGCCTGGACTTAAAAGGTTGGGCAAGGTGAGGTAGATCTTGAAGAGGCCAACCTTTCTTAATCCAGCCCATAACAGGTGCCAATACAGCATCTTTGGTAGTTTCTCTGGCAATCTCAGCAGCATGGACTGGAAGCTTAGCCACGGTCTCCAGGAAAAGGTGTGAGTTTCAAGTTCAAAGTCCTCCTTGTGGCAAGGTAGTGGGCAACGACTCAGTGCATCAGCATGTCCAATGTCCTTGCCAGGCCTGTGAATCAGTTTGTGAATAGGCTGCAAGAAATTCAGTCCACCTCAGCATTCTTGGTGACAGGATATTAGGTGTAGGTTTGTCTCCTGCCACAATGCCTAATAAAGGTTTGTGATCTGTAACAATGGTGAATGACCTGCCATACAGATATTCATGAAATTTCTTAACAGCTGCAACAACTGCTAAAGCCTCCTTGTCCAATTGGCTATAATTCCCTCTGCTTTGGACAAAGTGCGAGAGTAAAATGCAATTGGGGCTTCCCTTCCATTGGGAAGCCTGTGACTCAAACCCCCCCCACTCCAAAAGGGGATGCATCACAAGTCAGAACAACAGGCAAATTCTCAGAGAATTGTATCAACACAGCATCAGACGTGATTAGTCTCTTAATACTGTTAAATGCTGACTGTTCCTTCCGCCCCAGATCCAAACAGCTTTCTTATCAAGCAGGCGATGTAAGGGCTCAGCAATAGATGCTTGTGAGGTAGAAACATGTGGTAAAAGTTAATAAGTCCAAGGAAAGCTTGCAAATCTGCCTTGCATCGAGGTTTAGGGGCTTCCTTGATTGCTTTAACCTTGGCATCAGTAGGATGGATGCCATGCTTGTCAATCATGTACCCCAGGAACTCAACTCTGTCTGTTTTGAGTGTACATTTGTCTTCCTTGACTTTTAAACCGCTTTTCTGAATCTGGTAAGGACTTCTCTGAGTCTTTCTTGAAGCTGAGTGTCATTTTCAGCAGAGATTAATACATCATCAAAATAAGGCACTACCCCTGGCAGTCCTTGCAACATTCTTTCCATAAGGCTTTGAAAATGCCAGGTGCCACGCTTACTCCAAATTGTAGTCTTTTACATTTGAAGGCACCTCTATGAGTCACAATTGTTTGTGCCTCTGCAGTGGCATCATCAACTGTTAATTGTTGATATGCCTGAGCTAAGTCCAGTTTAGCAAATACTGTACCCCTGCCAAGGGAATGGAGCAGATGATGCACAACTGGTACAGGATATGCGCTCTGCTGCAGCATGGTTAAGTGTCCCCTTGTAGTCACCACAGATTCTCACTGACCCATCAGCCTTGACTGGTGTGACTATGGGTGTTTCCCATCTGGAGTGGTCAGTAGGCTCTAAAACCCTTGAGCAATGAGCTTATCTAATTGTGCATCAATTTTTCCTTTAAAGCAAATGGGACCCTCCTGGGCTTTAAACGAATTGGGGCACCTTGGGGTCTAGGCTGAAAGCAATAGGGGTCCCCATATACTTGCCCAGTCCTTCGCTGAAGACCTCTGGAAACTCAGACTTCAAGGACTCTTCCCAGTCAGAACTGCTCACGTGATGGATGCCAGTCACCTCGATGCCAAGTGGCTTGAACCACTCAAGTCCCAGCAAACTTGGGCGATCCTTGTCCACGATGGTCAGGGGCAAACGTTTGGTGTGGCCTTTAAACTGCACGCTGAAATCTCTCGCTCCAACTACTGGAATCTTGTTCCCTTGGTAGTCTTTGAGAGTCAGTGCTTGCTTCTGGAAATGCTTTTCTGAATTTTGGGAAAGAGTCTGTGGATAGTGTCCCATGACACCATAGATAAATAAGAGCCTGAGTCCACTTCCATTTGGCAAGGCCTTCCTTCAATAAACACCTTCACATGTACTTTTCTGCTTTTTAAGGGTGAAGAATGACCAATAGTGATTGTTTGGTGAGTTTCATTCTTGCCATTTGCTTCTAAATTTCCATTTTTCAAGGAAATTGTTGGGCTTAAAGTCTTTATCAGGAAATTTTTTCCTAACTGGTGGAGTTCTGGATGATTTGCAGACTCTGGCTATGTGACCCCGTTTCACAACGTAGGCAAATGGAGTCAAAGAACTTGCATTCAGTGCGGGGTGGCCCCCCACAGCCTCTGCAATAGAATCCCTTGCCTGTTTTTCCCAGAGTCTTTTCTTCTTCTCCATTCTGAGTTTAAAATCCCTCCTCTGCCTCACTGCCATCAGAATCAGAGTCTATTTGTTCGCAATGGCTGTTGTGGATTTTTCCCCATCAGAATGGCTTGAGGCCTGGCTTGAGGCCTTGTTAATCTTTTTCATGGCCGCAGCTGAGGACTTGGTGGCTTCGCTGAAACAGCTTCTTCAATGGCCTCTTTAAACGTGATCTTAGGTTTCATTAAAAGTTTGCTTTGTAAGACCTTATCTTTAGGCCTAAAACAAACCGATCACGCGATGGCCTCTTCTAAGTTGGTAAAGTCACAAGCACCCCATGTCCCTTAAACTTGCCATAAGTCATTAACATTCTCGCTATCCCTTGATCCCGACGGTAAAATTCGTGTCTCTTAATGAGGCACGATACTTGTGGGCGTAATGGGCTCTTAAAAGTTTCTAAATCGGGCCATTCCATTACCTTCAGCTCTGCTGCCCCGCCAACGCCTTCGCCATTTTGAAGACTGCCGGACCGCAGTGCGTGAGAAAGACCGCCTCTTCCGTCTCTCGGGATGCCGGCGAGATCGTTCCTCCAGGAACATGTGGAAACGATCCGCATACGATTCCCAGTCTTCCGTCGCCGGATCGAACGGTGCTGGGGTGTTCAGCGCAGCCATCTCGCTCAGTTGCTTGTTCGTCGCGTCGTCTTCTCTTCAGGGAAATCCCATCCTCGTCGCCAGTGTTAAGTTTGCATGAAGAGTCAGACGCGAGGAGTTCCAGCAAAGAGTTTATTAGTGACTACAGCTCGAATGGACCCATCCTGGCTTGGCTACGGCTGCTTCTTATAGCCTGCAGCCGTAGCTGCCAGCCAATGGGAGTGCAGGGTTTCTTCCCGCACTATTTAAACCAATACCATTTGACATTTTACAAGAACAGTTCAAATAAACCAATAACATTCAAACCTACATACATAACAGATAGATAGATAGATAGATAGATAGATAGATAGATAGATAGATAGATAGATAGATATAATCTCAGATCTAAGGAATGCTTATAGGGAACAATTTCTTATATCATGCATCTCTTGAGATCAAATGCACTTGCTTACAACCCACAGGTATAAAAATGGTAGCAAGTTTTGCTTGCTGCTTGCTACAGGAATAAACCCAAGAGACATATTCTTCATAATTAAATTGATTTTATCTCACCCTTGGTATGTGATTAATTGGCCAGGCAAAGGGCCCTTTGGGATCAAACACTGAAAATAACATGGCTAACAACTCCAAAACAAAGTGTGCCCTATTACTGGAATATTACTGGAATAGGTTAGTGAGACGATATCAGCCCTATTCAAAGTTCAAAGTTCCATTTCCAGGAGATAATGGCATGTAGGGTTGTCATGATGAGAAGTCAGGTTATATGCCTAGGGTTGCTAGGTAACCTGTATGTTCTGTATGGCTTTTTATGGTCAATGAGTAGAGTCTGATAGCAGACTCCACTCATTAGTTCAACCACCGCTGGGACAATAGAAGCGCTGTCAGTGGCTGAAGCCTTGGACAGTGCCTGCTTTAAAAAGCCAGCACCCGCCACAGCTTAGCGGCTTTTTGCTGTAAAGCTTACTAAAAGAGTTTTGTTCGAACTACTGTGTCCTCCCCCTTCTTGCCATGTGGTCCCTCAAAATACCATACTCCCTAATTATTTTCCCTTTGATCCCTGCAAATCACCTGAAGATAAAACTTATTTAAAAGATGGCCTTGGTATTACTCAGGGCAAGCCCCAGGAAAGAGCCAATGAGGCCATATCAACCTGCAAAATAAAGCAAATTCATTGTAGGAATAAACTAAAAAACCTGGCCACAAATAAAATATTTAGTGATTTCATTGCCACTATTGATGCTTCCATCTCTGCTAAATTAATGAAATGACATTGCAAAGGAAAACAGAAAGGCTGCTTCTTTCTATTTTCCCAAATCGGGGTCTTTCCAGTTGGTTTGGACTATAACTCCCATCAAGCCCAATCTTCCTGATACAGGACAATGGGACATGTAATAGAACCTGTTTAGAAGGGCCGGGAATCCTAATGGCAGAGTTGGAATTTTTTCTGTAATCTTTGCTCTGACAGGGACCAAAGTGGGAGGAAATGGGCTTTTAATCCATTCTGTTTTGTTATTTATTTTCTTAATTTATGTATCGAATTTAGAGACTGCCCAGGTCACGTACAGAGCAAGGGTTTTTAACCTCACGACAGCCTTGTAAGGTAGGCTAGGCTGACCAAGAATGACAGTCCTGGTTATCCATTGTGAATTATTCTATTCTCGCGATACTTGTCAGTGTGTAAACAGATGGGAGTATTGTTCTATCTTTATTTTTTATTCATTTTATTGTAATTTTTCTTTGTTGTGAGCTGCCCAGAGTCATTGAGAATTTGATGGCAAGTGTCAAGTCATAAAACATTTCTATGCCCATTTTATAGTTACCAATAGAAGGGAGGGGGTTGCACAAATCTCTAAGTGGAGAACATAATTGATGACTCTTGGCTATGGACGTGTATTGTTGAAGAATATGAATTTTGATGTACCCAAAGGGGTGGGGGGAAACCAGGGTCAAGGGTGACAGTGAATTACGTGTCTCAGAATCAGGGCCTGATTTAAACAGGGCCTGCTGACATGTTCGCTCCTAATAAATTCTTTATAGGTTTTGTGGCTCGAGGCTCATGATTTAATTAAGACAACTGCTGGTATCCTGACAGCAAGTTTATTTAAGTAATAGTAATAACAATAGATCTGTGACATTAATAGCCACATTAACTGGGCTAGAAACCAGGTGATGGTGAGTTCTAGTCCTTTCTTAGGTACGAAAGCCATCTGGGTGACTTTGGGCCAGTAACTCCCTCTCTCTACCCAGCCCACCTCACAGCAGTGTTGTTGTTGTGTGGAAAATAGGAAGGAATATTAGGCATGTCAGCCACCTTCAATGGTTTTTATATTATATTTATATATTATACCATTGTTGGAAGAAATATCCTTCTGGGTTCAGTTCCAAGTGGGGAAAAGGACACTGGAAACATGGAGGCTGTTTAGGAAGGTGGTTTAATGGTGGACAGGACCACATGGCTTGGAGCTCCTGGGCGAAAAAGGGATGGGATGCTGAGAATCCCTTGGTTTCATAGCCTCTGTAGGCCCTACCTTAGTGTTTCATGTTCCTGTGTAAGAAATGTATCCCACTGACTGTCAGACTCCCAGGGGCAGGAGTCTTAGCTAAATTTGTAAGTTTTGTCTGGACCACATGGCTTCGCCTGAGTGCTGGCTAATGCAATCAATCTTCACAGGTGCCATGTAATGGGATGGGTAATTGCATCATTTCCTGAGAGCCACAGCCTTAATCTCATCATTCTGGAGCAGGGAGCTGCAGGAAGCTGGTTTGTCTTTAAAACATGTTTCTCCTTTTCTTCATCCAGGGAAATATAATATTCTGCCTTTTTAATATTTACTAGAATATTTCATTCTTCTAGGAGAGGGGTGGATGCTAACTTTCTACACCATGTCTCCCTGAAAATAAGACTTGGTCTGCAGGTCTGCAGGGAGCTGCAGGAAGCTGGTTTGTCTTTAAAACATGTTTCTCCTTTTCTTCATCCAGGGAAATATAATATTCTGCCTTTTTAGTATTTACTAGAATATTTCATTCTTCTAGGAGAGGGGTGGATGCTAACTTTCTACACCATGTTTCCCTGAAAATAAGACTTGGTCTTATAATTTGGGGGAGGGATCCAAAAGCTGCTTAGGTTAGGGCTTATTGTCAGGGAGATATGGTATATGTTATTTTTATAAAAAAATAATAAAGGTGGGATATTCATTAATTTTTTTTTAATTACATTTATATGCCGCCCTTCTCCGAAGACTCAGGGCGGCTTACAATTTTTGGGATACAACCCAGTGTGCTCAGCAATAGCCTTCATTCCATTGTATATGCCTGCTTATTACTAAGTGGCATTTTTACAAAGTCAGCCCCCAACAATCTTGGGTCCTTAATCTCTGGAGTGAAGTACACCCTCCAGAAAAAGTAGGTGGGGCAAAATCACTACGTCTTAGGCCCAGTACTCTTCAATATCTTCATTAATGACTTAGATGAAGGAATAGAAGGGGAACTTAACCAAATTTGCAGATGATACTAAGTGGGCAGGAATAGCTAACACCCAAGAAGATAGGCTCAACACTGACTAGAACACTGGGCTGTATCTAACAAAATGAAATTGAATGTAGAGAAAAGTAAAGTCCTACACTTAGGCAAGAAAAACCAAAAGTACACATATAGACTGGGCTCAGTAACTGTGAGAGGGATCTTGGAGTCTTAGTGGACAATCAGCTAAATGTGAGTCAGCAGTGTGCAGCAACAGCCAAAAAAGCTAATGCAATCCTAAGATGTATTAACAGAGGGATACAATCAAGATCAAGGGAAGTACTAATACCACTCTATAAGGCCTTAGTGAGACCACACCTAGAGTACTGCATCCAGTTTTGTTCACATTATAAAAAAGATGTTGAGACTCTAGAAACAATGCAGAGAAGAGCAACCAGGATGATTAGGGGATTGGAGACTAAAACATATAATGAACGGTTGCAGGAACTGGACTTGGCTAGTCTAGTAAAGAGAAGGACCAGGGGAGACATGATAACAATCTTCCAATATTTGAGGGGCTGCCACAGAGGAGGAGGGGGTCAAGCTATTTTCTAAAGCACCCGAAGGCCAGACAAGGAATAATGGATGGAAACTGATCCAGGAGAGATTCAACCTGGAAATAAGGAGAAAACTTTCTAACAGTGAGAACAACCAACCAATGGAACACCTTGCCCTCGGAAGTTGTGGGAGCGCCATTACTTGAGACTTTCAAGAAGAGACTGGACTGCCATTTGTCAGAAATGGTGTAGGGTCTCCCACTTGTGCGGGGGGTTGGACTAGATGACCTACAAGGTCCCTTCCAACTCTGATTATCTGTTAATCTGTTAATCTGTGCTGTAATTGGATGGTTTTCCTCCCAAACTCATGGGAGTTAAGTAGTCCCATGGGTTGAGCATGGGACTACTTAATTGCCCACAGAGTGGGGTGGGGGGAAGAGCAGAAGAGAGAATACAGAGATGTGATTGGTTGGAATTTGGCAATTAATGTCTGTCTCCAAGCTGGAAGAAAGGTTTCCCTTCACCTCTTTCTCCACGTGGGATTGGCTGAGTCTGAGTCGTTGAAAGAGGGAAAGATTCTTGCTGGCCAGAGCTTCGAAGAGCAGCTGTGATTGGTCCAAAGCTGTTCTTTTAAAGGCAAAACTGATACCTGTTTCATTTGATATCTAAGATACATTTGAAGTAATGTAAGGCCTTCATTTACAAGAATTATTTGGTATCCAAACCTTTTCCTCTCTTAATTCCAATTAATTCCTTAATTACTTTAAATTAAAAAAAACATTCACCCACTAGGTCCCCCATTTTGGGGCTAGCTCAGTTCTTTCCATGTCTCCTTTTATTCATTTTTCCATCTTAGATCTCAATAATTGCAATAATTCACAAGGCAGAGTTGATCAAAAGCTCCAAATTTATTGATTTTACTCCAGTTAAAACAGTCTAATTCATTCTTAGGCACTAATTAAGTCTCTCATTAATTATCTTTTTCAGGGTGGGAGGGTATCTGCCTTTTCAATTTTTGAACTTTGTTCTTTTTTTCATTCTTTTTTCAAATTTTGAATTTTGGGGTTCTATTAATCTGGGTTCCCCTCAACTCAATAATTTGTCCCTTATTAATTAGTTTTGTTCAGTTGGTGTTAATTGTCTCAATTGACTCACAGTCTTGCCAATTCCTTTTACCAACTTTATAATTCTTAATATTTATGCTCATTTACTTTTTACAATTAATACAATAAGATTTATTTTTAATGGTAGGTTCAGTTGGGCTTCAGTTCTCCTTTTTTATATAATAGTTATTTGTAGGCCTGCCTTCTTTGGCTATTTTAATTCATACCGTCACTAACAGAGGCAAAGACATCTCTCAGAAAATTCTGCTTATTGTTCATGTGGCCCTTTTAATTTAAAAGCACTGTTTAAAAAAAAATCTCCATAACTCCGCTTTATATCTATCTTTTCACCTTAAATCTTGATGTAAAGTCTAATTCATAATGAAACAATTTATGGGGAAGAAAAAACTCCTGCCTTAAATTTCAAGTTGTCTCAAATCAAACATTTGAGAGTACTTGATTTCTGAGTTCAAAAGAAAACTTCAAAATATCTGCCTCTTAATCGATTTGAATAACTACCCAAATAAAATAATACAATATATAGAATATAGCTTTCTTGTCTGGAAAAAGGGCCACTCTTTAGAAGGATGCAAATGTCCATCCATTTATTTATTTATTTTTACAATTTCTAAAAGCCTTTTTCCCTCTTATTCCTAGAAACGAATAATACACCGATTCCATCATGTTTTACTATCCCAGCATTCTGCAACGCAATACCGGATGTTTCTCTACAATTTGGTAATTTGCCTTTGATGGAAATTCAGTTGTTGGGTGCAGTAGAATAAAGAGTAGCACATGGGTTCTGGAGTCTTAAAGCCCACCCCAGTGATTGACAATGTCATCTGTCCCGCAGGTTGGCAGCGACTGGAGCCTTGGAAATGGTAAAAAAGGAATACCTGAAGGTCGACATTCCCCAAACATGGTGAGTGAGGATTGAATTTCCCTAAAAAAGAGGAATTAAGATCTGCTGGATGGATGAAGTATATATAAGATACTCTCAATCTTACATGGGAAAAGACCCGAACACGCCAAGACCTGCTGTGAAAGCCTGACACACAGACGAACCCAATACACAAGCTGGATGATGGCATCCAAATGGTGGTCCCATCACCATGGGGATGCTGCAATGGTTGAAAACGTGAAAAATGGTCATGTCTTTTTTTTTTTTAAGTGATGAACTGTCACTAAATGAACTGTTGTAAATTGAGGACTGGCTGTAATTGTTACTATTTCTTTGAAGAGGGCAGATTCAGCATAAGCAATCCTCAACTTATGACCACAATCGAGACCAAATTTTCCATTGCTAAGCAAGGCCATTGTTAAATGAGTTGCATCCCATTTTCCTATATTTTTTTTTGCCACAGTTGTTGAATCGCTGTGATTGTTAAGTAAATCATGCAGTTTTAAGTGTAGCTGGGTTCCCTCATTGACTTTGCTTATTGGAAGTCAGCTGGGAAGGTTATGAATCATATGAATCTATGTATCATATAATATATGTGGGTATATGTATAATTTTGTATTGATTTATTATTTTGTCTTGTTTATGCAGTGTATATTGGAAGTGGTGACCCTTTGAGAGCTATATGCAATGAAATTTCATTTTAATGTATGCCGATTAATACACATTTAAAGTGACAATAAAGTTTATCTATCTGCCTGCCTGCCTGCCTGCCTGCCTGCCTATCTTATCTATCTATCTATCTCCATCTATCATCTATCATCCTCGGTTATTCGGTTATTCTGTCTGTCTATTACCTATCTATCTTGTCTGTCTGTCTTTCTGTCTGTCTGTCTATTTATTATATATCTATTTATCTATCTATCTATCTATCTATCTATCTATTCCATCATCATCATCCTCGGTTATTCGGTTATTCTATCTGTCTATTACCTATCATCTATCTGTCTGTCTGTCTGTCTGTCTGTCTGTCTGTCTGTCTATCTATCTATCTATCTATCTATCTATCTATCTATCTATTTCCATCTATCATCTATCATCCTCGGTTATTCGGTTATTCTGTCTGTCTATTACCTATCATCTGTCTGTCTGTCTGTCTGTCTGTCTTCTGTCTATTTATTATATATCTATTATCTATCTATCTATCTATCTATCTATCTATCTATCTATCTATCTATCTATCACATGACCCTAGGACACCACTAAGTACATGCCAGTTATCAAGTGCCTAAATTTTGAAGTGTGAAAACGAGTCCTAAGTCACTTTTTTTCAATGCCATTGTAACTTCAAATGGTCACTAAATGAATGGTTGCAAGTCAAGGACTACCTGTATTGCAAGATCCATTCTCGGTCAGTCACCGGGACCAGAGGTTTAGTCTCCCGATCTTTCGGACTCATGCTGGAAGCCGTCCTCAGGGCACTTCTCTCACACAAGAATGTGTGCTTTGCGCTATTCGCTGTGTAGTATCTATGTGGTGCCTGGTTGTGTGTGGTTTCTTAGTTGTTGATTGGGTTGTTGGTGTGCGGTTATTAAGTCGTTGGCTGTTTCTTCCTTGTGCTGCTAAGTCCTTGGCTCCCAAGTATTTGATAAAAAGTCAATCAGCATTCCTGTTGATTGACAAGGGGCATATTTCCCAGGCTTCCATGATTTCCTCGTCAGTTTTTGTACTTGCTCGGCCAACAACCTGAATAGCTGCAAAACTGAGTGTATGTCCTTGTTCATTGCAAAGTGAAGCTACCAATGAGCTCGTGTCTCCTCATTTGACTTCTCAATTGTGTTCTTGCAGTTTGGTGGTTAGCTTGCCCCCCATGTGTCCTACACAGTCACAGGGGCAATCCATGCAAGGGATCCAGTAGATTACACTGGACGTACCTCCCACCTCCAAGCGATGCATGATATGTCCACTACCTCTGAGCAGTGGGCGATGCCCACCTGCAGATCTCAGAAGCTGCGTTCTATTGCTTCTGAAATATACTTTTTGATGTATATAGTTTGGAGGAGCAGATGGGAGCTGTGGCCAGGGGGCCCATTCGACCAGGTTCGCCTGGTGCACCAGTTGCGCCCCTATCTGGATCGAGATGCCCTATGCACGGTCACTCATGCTCTCGTCACTTCCCGGCTGGACTACTGTAACACTCTCTACATGGGGCTGCCCTTGAGGACCACCCGGAGGCTTCAACTTGTGCAGAATACGGCGGCGTGGGTTGTGATGAGGGTGTCCTGATACTCCCATATTACACCCCTCCTGCGTGCACTGCATTGGTTATCGGTTGCCCTCCGGGTGAGATTCAAGGTGCTGGTTTTGACCTATAAAGCCCTTCATGGCTTAGGACCGGGATACTTGAGGGAGACCCTGCTGCCAATAACAGCTTCCCAACATCCCGTGCGCTCTCATGGACAAGGCCTCCTTGGGGTGCCATTGGCCAGACAATGTCGGCTGGTGACCCCCAGGGTAGGGCCTCTCTGGGAGCACCCACCCTATGGAATCAGTTACCCTGGAGCTTGGTGGCTCGACCTCCGTCCTTCAGCGGGCCTGAAAACATGGTTGTTCCAACTCACACCTGGACTGAGGAGGGGATGGGGTTTTAATTGGATAGTGCTATTTTAATTCAGATTATTGGGT
Source organism: Naja naja (assembly GCA_009733165.1). NCBI lineage: Eukaryota > Metazoa > Chordata > Lepidosauria > Squamata > Elapidae > Naja > Naja naja. Next base: position 6,001 of record SOZL01001722.1, on the reverse strand, counting down.
TTCATGTTTAATCTCTTTTTTAAATTGTATAGTATTTATATTTATATTGTTTTATGATTATACCAAGTGCTTTGGGAAATGGGGCGGCATAGAAATCCAATAATAATAATAATAATAATAATAATAATAATAATAATAATAATAATATTTTTTGATGTATATAAATGTATTTTAATAATAATATTTTTTGATGTATATAAATGTATTTTTAAAAACTACCTGTATTTCCTTTTTCTTTTCAGCAAGGATATCTTGTCTTACATCCTGGTCCGCGTCCCACCAGAAGTTCCTGGAGGACCTAAGCCAAGATTCTCGCTGTACCTCTCTTCTCAACTGCAATTTGGTGTGGTCTTGGTTTACAATCGCCAATGTCAATATCTCATAGGTAGGATTCCAGCTGTCCCCCTTTTTTTTTTTAAATTACATTTATATGCCGCCCTTCTCCGGAGACTCAGTGCGGCTTACAATTTTTGGGATGCAACCCAGTGTGCTCAGCAATAGCCTTCATTCCATTGTATCTGCCTGCTTATTACTAAGCGGCATTTTTACAAAGTCAGCTTATTGCCCCCAACAATCTTGGGTCCTCAATTTACCTACCCAGAGAGGATGGAAGGCTGAGTCAACCTTGAGCCTGATGGGATTCGAGCCTACAGCAGTTGTAGGCAGCTGGAACTTTTGTTCCTTCATAGCATGGATTTCTCCTTCTTTCAGAAATCCAGGGAGCATCTGGCAGCACCTTTACCATCAAACAGAATTAGAATAACAGAGTTGAAAGGGACCTTAAAGGTCTTCTAGTTCAACCCCCTCTGAGGCAGGAAACCCCACACCATTCCAGACAAATGGCTGTCCAATCTCTTCTTAAAACCTTCCAGTGTTGGAGCATTCACAACTTCTGGTGGCAAGCAGTTCCACCGGCTAATTGTTCTCCCTGACAGGAAATTTCTTCTTAGTTCTAGGTTGCTTCTCCCCTTGATTAGTTTCCACCTATTGCTTCTTAAATAAATAAAATAAATAAATAAAAATTTGAAAACTTTTTAAATTAAAAAGAAAACAGTTTTTGAAAGCTGCAGCCTATTTATCAGATGCATCTCACAAAAATTGCTCATCGCATAAGATACTACCAGATTAGTTCTTGCCTCTCACTCAGGAGGCTGTGAGTTTGATCCTGGGTAGAGGCAAAAATTACTCTCTCTGGGCACGATGAGAATATCTCTGCTGAACAAAACTCCTCATTGGCGAAAGGAAGGGCATCCGGCCAGTAAACACTCTGCTAGCTCCACTCAGTTGCCCAGACTCCACCCTGCAAGGGATTATGGGGACTTTAAAAGATGATGATGATAAGATGCTACCAGATTCTGTAGGTTAGTGTTTCTCAACTTCAGCCACTTTAAAATGGGTGGACTTCAACTCCCAGAATTCCCCAGCCAGCTATGCTGTTATGCTGGCTGGGGAATTCTGAGAGTTGAAGTCCAACCACCTGAAAGTGGCCAAGTTTGAGAAATATTGCTGTAGTAGACTAAAATATAAAGTCTGATGGTTTTTAACAGTTGGGTCCCAACATATTTGGAAGAAGTTAAATCAGGATATTTAAATAAAAAACATTTATTTATTTTATTTTCCTTCAGATAACAGATAATCAGAGTTTGAAGGGACCTTGTAGGTCATCTAGTCCAACCCCCCGCCCAACTTTCTTTTTGGTTTTCCAAAATTCACAAGGACAGTTAGTCCTCGACTTACGACCACAACTGAGCCCAACATTTCTGTGGTGAACTGAGACATTTGTTCAGTGATTTTTTTTTGCCACATTTTACAACCTTTCTTGCTACAGTTGTTAAGTGAATCGCTTCAGTGGATCACTTAGTAATCTGGTTGTTAAGTGAACCTGGCTTCCCCATGAACTTCGTTGGTCCAAAGGTCGCAAAAGGGGATCAGTGCGAACGTCATAAATAGGAGTCAGTTGCCAAGTGTCTGAATTTTGATCACACGATCACAGGCGTGCTGCAAAGGTCGTGAACAATGGTCATTCAGTGCCATAATTTTGAACGGTCACTAAATGAACCATTGTAAATCGAGGACTACCTGTACCATGGAGGACATATTTTTTTTGAAAACCTTTGGATTAAGGAAGTGTGAAATATTGCTTTCACATCTGATTCCCCTCATTCTGCATATTTTTTTCTCTTTTCAGAGGAAATGCAATACATCATGGAACACCTTAACCAAATCAACCCATGCCAAAAGATCAGTTTGAACAAACCTAAAAAGTGAGCGATTGTGATCTTCCCGGATTTAAAAGGACTGTGATAAATAGATAGATAGATAGATAGATAGATAGATAGATAGATAGATGCATGATAGGTAGGTAGGTAGATAGATAGATAGGTGATAGATAGATAGATACATGATAGATAGATAGATAGATAGATAGATATATGATAAATAGATGCTAGATAATAGATAGATGATAAAAAGATAGATGCTAGATAATAGATAGATGATAGATGAGATAGATGATACATAATAGATAGATGATAGATAGATAAATAGGTATTTATTTATTTATTTGACTTGTATGCTGCCCCCTCTCCAAAAGGACTCAAGCTGCTCACAACTAAAAACAATACAGTAAATTGATTAACTAAAACAATATTAAATGAACAATCCAAATTCATCTAAAAACCCCACAGTTTAAAATAAAGCCACCCCCCCCCAAGAGGTCAGCACAGCCCGATCTGTCCAAATAACCAAGTTTTCAAGTCATGGCAGAAGGTGCGAAGGTCAGGGGCCAAACGGAGCCCCAGGGGTAATTGATTCCACAAAGTGGGAGCTGCCACAGAATAGGCCTCCCAGGGACACCACAAATGACACTGGGTGCAGACGGCCTCAAGGAGCCCCTGTCTGTGTGTCGAGAGGCGTTGACATTCGATGCCAGCAGGAGACATTCCCGTAGATACCCAGTACCCATGCCATGTAGGACTTTGAATGTTAATACCAAAACCTTGAATCGCACTCGGAGGGCAACTGGTAGCCAATGCAGGCCGTGTAGGAGGGGTATAACATGGGAGTATCCCATCCAACACAACGCCACATTCTGCACCAGTTGAAGCCTCCGGATGGTATGCAAGGGCAGCCCTAAATAGATAGCGTTACAGTAGTTGAGTCGGGAGACAACGAGCGCCTGAGTGATCGTGCGCAGGGCATCTCGGTCCAGAAACGGGCATAACTGGCGAACCAGCCGGACCTGGGCAAAGGCTCCCCTGGTCACGGCCCCCACCTGCTCCTCCAACATGAGCCATGAGTCCAGGAGGACCCCCAAGTTCCGTGCCCTGTCCACGGGGGGCAACACCTCTCCCCCCCATGACTAAGGATGGAATCTCCTGACTGGACCGAGATGTCGGTATGCACAACCACTCTGTCTTGGCCGGATTGAGCCAAAGCATGTTCCTGTCCATCCAGATCCGTACCGGATCCAGACAACAGGACATCATGGAGAGGGCATCACTGATGTGGCCTGGGGTGGAGATGTATAACTGGGTATCATCAGCGTACTGATGATACTTCACCCCAAAGCCATGGATGATCTCACCCAATGGCTTCATATAGATGTTGAACAAGAGGAGTGAGAGGATCGAGCCCTGAGGCACCCCACAAGTGAGGGCCCTCGGAGTTGACCTCTGCCCCCCTGCCAACACCAATTGTGAGCGTCCCGAGAGGTAGGAGGAGAACCACCGTAAAACAGTGCCTCCCACTCCCAACCCCCTGAGAGGCCTCAATAGGACACAATGGTTGATGGTATCGAAAGCCGCTGAGAGGTCTAACAGGACCAGAGAGGAAAACCTGTCCCCAGCCCTACAGAGATCATCCATCAGTGCATTCAATGCCATCTCCGTGCTATACCCGGGTCGGAAGCCCGACTGGCATGGATCCAGGTAGTCTGCTTCCAGGAAAGCGAAACTGCTGAGCCACCACACTTCAACAACCTTCGCTAAAGCGAAGGTTGGAGCTGGACGAAAGTTGTTCACCCGGCTGGGTCCAGGGCAGCTCTTCAGGAGGGGCCTCACCACCGCCTTCAGCAGGGAAGGCACCCTCCTTAGTGAAGTTGACCACTGCCCGGAGCCAGCTGCACGTGACCTCCCTGGCGGCATATACCAACCAGGAAGGGCACGGGTCCAACAAACATGTGGTGGAACTCATGCCGATAATCCTGTCCACTTCATCCTCAGAAACAGGATCGAACTCAGTCCAGATCACATTGGCTAGACTACTTGCACCCTCAACATCAGACCACTGCAAATTAGAGCTCAACCCCTCCCGGATCTGAGTGATCTTGTCCAGCAGATATTGACCAAATTGCTCAGCTCTACCCTGCAACCGATCCACCACCACCCCCGGCTGTAGGAGGGAGCAGGTGACTCTAAACAGGGCTGGGCTGTTATTCAGATGCTATGAGAGCGAGAAGCAAGCCCTTCTCACAACAGCTACCAGGTGAGTCCTAATATGGGCTCTTAACTGGGCCTCGGTCAGAACCAGAACGGGTCCTCTCACCTGCCTCTAAGCCCCTATGGTGCTTCATCTCCGGAGCCTCGCACAGGGAGCTAACCAGGATCTGCAGGTAGATGATAGATAGATAGATAGATAGATGATAAATAGATGATAGATAATAGATAGATATAGATAATAGATAGATAGATAAATAGATAGATGATAGATGATAGATGATAGATAATAGATAGATAGATGATAGATACAGGTGGATGGGTGGATGGATGGATGATAGGTAGGTAGGTAGGTAGGTAGATAGATAGATAGATGGATAGACAGACAGACAGACAGATAGATAGATAATATAGATACATAGATGCATGATAGGTAGATAGGTAAGTAGGTAGGTAGGTAGGTAGATAGATGGATAGACAGACAGACAGACAGATAGATAGATAATATAGATACATAGATGCATGATAGGTAGATAGGTAAGTAGGTAGGTAGGTAGGTAGGTAGATAGATAATATAGATACATAGATACATAGATAGATGCATGATAGGTAGATAGATAAGTAGGTAGGTAGGTATAGATAATATAGATACATAGATAGATGCATGATAGGTACATAGATAGATAGATAGATAGGTAGGTAGGTAGGTAGGTAGATAGATTAGGATTCCTTTGGCAATTCTTTCTGTTCTTCCCAATTCCAGAACAGAGCACCTGCAGCTTCCCAATGAACTGAAACTCATGGACATTCTGGAGAAAGCCCCCAATCCCTTTTTCGGCTCAATGGAACCTCTGCTGCCCTGCCCTGATTTGATGCCACATGTAAGATTCCCCCTTTTTGGGGGGGAGGGGAGATGCTGGTGTTATTCTTCCCCATCCCAATGGTTAAAGCACCTGGATTTTGCCACCGATGGTTGTAAGTGTGAGGACCAGCAATGTCGTAACATTGAACAATTTGCTAAACAAAGGGTTATAAGTCAATTTGACTTACAAAGGTTAATTCAGTGACCGTTCAAAGTTACAATGGCACTGGAAAAAATTACTGTTTTTCATATAGATATTTTATTTTCTAGCATGACTTGCAAATGGTGGGGTCCCCTTGTGGTGTCCCATCCAGGCTAACTATGTCTCGCCCTGGTTAACTCAGTCAAGCCCATCCAGCTGGTCCTACCCTGAACTGCCAAAATTCCCACTTGAGACATGTATATTCAATTCCTGGCACGATATCAGATTGATCATCAATATAGGATAGGGTAGAATTTGGAATGGAATGGGATGGAATAGAATAGAATAGAATAGAATTTGGAATGAATGGCATGGAATGGAAAAGAATAGAATAGAATAGAATAGAATAGAATTGAATTGAATTTGGAATGAAATGGAATAGAATAGAATAGAATAGAATAGAATTTGGAATGGAAAGGAATAGAATAGAATGAATAGAATTTGGAATGGAATGGAATGAAAAGGAATAAAATAGAATAGAATTTGGAATGGAATAGAATA
>SOZL01001721.1:349610-413727 GCA_009733165.1 Naja naja | reverse complement strand
TGCTTAAAGGAAAAAAATTGATGCACACAAGACAAATTAATAGCTCAAGGGGTTTTAGAGGCCCACTGATCACTCCAGATGGGAAGCACCATAGTCACACCAGTCAAGGCTGATGGGTCAATAAGAATTGTGGAGACTATAAGGGGACACTGAACCATGCGCTGCAGCAGAGCCGCATACCAAGTTCCAGTTGTGCATCATCTGTTCCATTCACTTGGCGGGGTAGTCTTTGCCAAATGGATTTGGCCCAGGATTCAACAACTAACAGTTGATGATGCCACTGCAGAGGCCAAACCATTATGACTCATAGAGGTGCCTTCAAATGTAAAAGGTTACAATTTGAAGTCAGCGTGGCACCAGGCATTTTCCAAAGCCTTATGGAAAGAATGCTCCAAGGATGTGTTAATCTCTGCTGAAAATGACACTCAGCTTCAAGAAAGACTCAGAGAAGTCCTTACCAGATTCAGAAAAGCGGGGTTAAAAGGAAGAAAAATGCACACTTAAGACAGACAGGGTTGAGTTCCCGGGCTACATGATTGACAAGCATGGCATCCACCCTACTGATGCCAAGGTTAAAGCAATCAAAGAAGCCCCTAAACCTAAATGCAAAACAGATTTGCAAGCCTTCCTTGGACTCATTAACTTTTATCACATGTTTCTACCTCAAAAGGCAACCATTGCTGAACCTTTGCACAGATTACTTGATAAGAAGGCTGTTTGGATCTGGAGGAGGAAGGAACAATCAGCATTTAACAGTATTAAGAGACTAATCACATCTGATGCTGTACTGATACAGTTCTCTGAGAATTTGCCTGTTGTACTGACTTGTGATGCATCCCTTTTGGAGGGGGGGGTTTGAGCCACAGGCTTCCCAGTGGGGGAGAAGCCCCTGTTGCATTTTACTCTCGCACTTTGACCAAAGCAGAGAGGAATTATAGCCAACTGGACAAAGAGGCATTGGCAGAGTGTGCAGCTGTCAAGAAATTTCATGAATATCTATATGGGAGAACATTTACCATTGTTACAGATCACAAACCTTTGTTAGGCATTGTGGCAGGAGACAAACCTACACCCACTATCCTGTCACCCAGAATGCTGAGGTGGACTGAATTTCTTGCAGCTTATTCATACAAACTGATTCACAGGCCTGGCAAGGACATTGGACATGCTGATGCACTACTCGTTGCCCACTGCCTGCCACAAGGAGGACTTTGAACCTGAAACACACCTTTTTCCTAGAAACTGTTGCTAACTGTTCATGCTGCTGAAATTGCCAGAGAGACTGCCAAAGACACTGTGTTGGCTCCTGTTATAGGCTGGATTAAGAAAGGTTGGCCTCTTCAAGATCTACCTCACCTTGCCCAACCTTTTAAGTCCAGGCAAAGTGAATTATCTGTATTAAGAGGATGCATTTTGTGGGGTAACAGGGTGGTTATTCCTGCAAAACTGCAAAGAGAGGTTTTGGAAATGTTACATGAGGGTCATCCTGGGATTGTAAGGATGAAGGGAGTTATGTATGGTGGCCAGGTATTGACATTTCCCTGCTGGGACTTCCTGTGAAAGGAGACCCTGTTAGACTGTTAGAATCTGGTCTCTCCTCCCAACCCATCTCCATTCCAATGTCAGCACCCAAGTCAGGTAGTGATGTGCAATCTTCCACTTCTAAGGATGGATCTTGGCATTGTGACAGGTTTTGGGATGGTTCCTGTCGTAATGGCTCATTATACATGGGGCTGATTCTTGCTTGCTGATTTTCCTCCTGTTCCTCCCCTTCCCCTCTAGAAGTGAAATCAGGTGAGGGAACCAGAGAGAGACAAGGGTGATGTTCCTGAGGGAACCTGGATCTAAGTTGGTCAATGTGCCTGCTCCAGAGGAGGCCATCCTCTGTTTGTACCCTGTAAGAACGAGGGCCAGTGATGTAAGTTATTTCAGCAGGAATCCACAAAGGTTCACCTATAAGGTTCCTAGCATAGACAGAATCTCCCACACTAAAAGAACGAACTTTGGAAGTGGAATCCAGTGGTGCATTGGGTGCGTAAGTGGGATGAAGGAGGTCAAGGGAAGACCTAAGTTCCTCACCCATCAACAACTCTGCTGGGGACAAGTTATTTGATGGGCTAGGAGTGATGTGTTGAACACTAAGAAGTTTTTCAAGCTTCTCAGTGATATCCCAGGACCCAGCTGCTGAAGCTTCTCTTTGGTAAAGCGTACATGCGTTCAGCCCCGCCATTGGCCGAAGGGTGCCCAGGGGCAGTGAGGGCATGTCTGATACCCTGTTGAGCTAGAAAGGATTCAAAAATGTTAGATGTGAATTGAGGGCCATTGTCAGACACAAGGACATCTGGTAACCCATGGGTTACAAACAATTTTCTGAGCTGTTTGATGACAGCCTCAGTTGTAGTGGATTTCATGGGAATTACCTCTAGCCATTTGGAATATGTATCTACTATAACTAGAAAAGTGTGCCCTCTTGTAGGGCCTGCAAAATCAATGTGGATTCTAGACCATGGGCCCCTAGGACATTCCCATTCCTGTGGGGGCGTGAGGTGGAGCAGGCCTGACTACCTGGCAATTGGGACAAGATGCTACCCAGTTTTCAACCATTTTGTCAATACCTGGCCACCATACATAACTGGCCAAACCTTTCATCCTTACAATCCCAGGATGACCCTCATGTAACATTTCCAAAACCTCCCTTTGCAGTTTTGCAGGAATAACCACCCTTACCCCACAAAATACATCCTCTTAATACAGATAATTCAGTTTGCCTGGACTTAAAAGGTTGGGCAAGGTGAGGTAGATCTTGAAGAGGCCAACCTTTCTTAATCCAGTCCATAACAGGAGCCAACACAGCATCTTTGGCAGTCTCTCTGGCAATCTCAGCAGCATGGACTGGAAGCTTAGCAACGGTCTCCAGGAAAAAGGTGTGAGTTTCAAGTTCAAAGTCCTCCTTGTGGCAAGGTAGTGGGCAACGAGTCAGTGCATCAGCATGTCCAATGTCCTTGCCAGGCCTGTGAATCAGTTTGTAAGAATAGGCTGCAAGAAATTCAGTCCATCTCAGCATTCTTGGTGACAGGATATTAGGTGTAGCTTTGTCTCCTGCCACAATGCCTAATAAAGGTTTGTGATCTGTAACAATGATGAATGACCTGCCATACAGATATTCATGAAATTTCTTAACAGCTGCAACAACTGCTAAAGCCTCCTTGTCCAATTGGCTATAATTCCTCTCTGCTTTGGACAAAGTGGAGAGTAAAATGCAATTGGGGCTTCCCTTCCACTGGGAAGCCTGTGACTCAAAAACCCCCCCACTCCAAAAGGGGATGCATCACAAGTCAGAATAATAGGCAAATTCTCAGAGAACTGTATCAACACAGCATCAGACGTGATTAGTCTCTTAATACTGTTAAATGCTGACTGTTCCTTCCTCCCCCAGATCCAAACAGCTTTCTTATCAAGCAGGCGATGTAAAGGCTCAGCAATAGATGCTTTGTGAGGTAGAAACATGTGGTAAAAGTTAATAAGTCCAAGGAAGGCTTGCAAATCTGTCTTGCATCTAGGTTTAGGGGCTTCCTTGATTGCTTTAACCTTGGCATCAGTAGGGTGGATGCCATGCTTGTCAATCATGTACCCCAGGAACTCAACTCTGTCTGTTTTGAGTGTACATTTGTCTTCCTTGACTTTTAAACCCGCTTTTCTGAATCTGGTAAGGACTTCTCTGAGTCTCTCTTGAAGCTGAGTGTCATTTTCAGCAGAGATTAACACATCATCAAAATAAGGCACTACCCCTGGCAGTCCTTGCAACATTCTTTCCATAAGGCTTTGAAAAATGCCAGGTGCCACGCTTACTCCAAATTGTAGTCTTTTACATTTGAAGGCACCTCTATGAGTCACAATTGTTTGTGCCTCTGCAGTGGCATCATCAACTGTTAATTGTTGATATGCCTGAGCCAAGTCCAGTTTAGCAAATACTGTACCCCTGCCAAGGGAATGGAGCAGATGATGCACAACTGGTACTGGGTATGCGCTCTGCTGCAGCGCATGGTTAAGTGTCCCCTTATAGTCACCACAGATTCTCACTGACCCATCAGCCTTGACTGGTGTGACTATGGGTGTTTCCCATCTGGAGTGGTCAGTAGGCTCTAAAACCCCTTGAGCAATGAGCTTATCTAATTGTGCATCAATTTTTTCCTTTAAAGCAAATGGAACCCTCCTGGGCTTTAAACGAATTGGGGGCACCTTGGGGTCTAGGCTGAAAGCAATAGGGGTCCCCATATACTTGCCCAGTCCTTCGCTGAAGACCTCTGGAAACTCAGACTTCAAGGACTCCTCCCATTCAGAGCTGCTCACGTGATTGATGCCAGTCACCTCGATGCCTAGTGGCTTGAACCACTCAAGTCCCAGCAAGCTTGGGCGATCCTTGTCCACGATGGTCAGGGGCAAACGTTTGGTGTGGCCTTTAAACTGCACGTTGAAATCTCTTGCTCCAACTACTGGAATCTTGTTCCCTTGGTAGTCTTTAAGAGTCAGTGCTTGCTTCTGGAATTGCTTCTTCTGAATTTTGGGAAAGAGTCTGTGAATAGTGTCCCATGACACCATAGATAAATAAGAGCCTGAGTCCACTTCCATTTGGCAAGGCCTTCCTTCAATAAACACCTTCACGTGTACTTTTCTGCTTTTTAAGGGTGAAGAATGGCCAATAGTGATTGTTTGGTGAGTTTCATTCTTGCCATTTGCTTCTAAATTTCGCCCCATCTTTTCAAGGAATTTGTTGGGCTTAAAGTCTTTATCAGGAAATTTTTTCCTACTAGGTGGAGTTCTGGATGATTTGCAGACTCTGGCTATGTGACCCCGTTTCTCACAACGTAAACAGATGGAGTCAAAGAATTTGCATTCAGTGCGGGGGTGTCCCCCCTCCCCCACAGCCTCTGCAATAGAATCCTTGCCTGCTTTTCCCAGAGTCTTTTCTCTTCTTCTCCATTCTGAGTCTAAAAATCCCCTCCTCTGCCTCACTGCCATCAGAATCAGAGTCTATTTGTTCGCAATGGGCTGTTGTGGATTTTTCCCCATCAGAATGGCTTGAGGCCTGGCTTGAGGCCTTGTTAATCTTTTTCATGGCCGCTGCTGAGGACTTGGTGGCTTCGCTGAGACAGCTTCTTCAATGGCCTCTTTAAACGTGATCTTAGGTTTCATTAACAGTTTGCTTTGTAAGACCTTATCTTTAAGGCCTAAAACAAACCGATCACACATGGCCTCTTCTAAGTTGGTAAAGTCACAAGCACCCCAATGTCCCTTAAACTTGCCACGAAGTCATTAACATTCTCGCTATCCCTTGATCCCGACGGTAAAATTCGTGTCTCTTAATGAGGCACGATACTTGTGGGGCGTAATGGGCTCTTAAAAGTTTCTCTAAATCGGGCCATTCCATTACCTTCAGCTCTGCTGCTCCCGCCAACACACTTCGCCATTTTGAAGACTGCCGGACCGCAGTGCGTGAGAAAGACCGCCCTCTTCCGTCTCTCGGGGATGCCGGCGAGATCGTTCCCTTCCAGATACATGTGGAAACAATCCGCATACGATTCCCAGTCTTCCGCCGCGGATCGAACGGTGCTGGGGGGTGTTCAGCGCAGCCATCTCGCTCAGTTGCTTGTTCGTCGCGTCGTCTTCTCTTCAGGGAAATCCCACCTTTGTCGCCAGTGTTAAGTTTGCATGAAGAGTCAGACGCGAGGAGTTCCAGCAAAGAGTTTATTAGGTGACTACAGCTCGAATAGACCCGTCCTGGCTTGGCTACGGCTGCCTCTTATAGCCTGCAGCCGTAGCTGCCAGCCAATGGGAATGCAGGGTTTCTTCCCGCACTATTTAAACCAATACCATTTGACATTTTACAAGAACAGTTCAAATAAACCAATAACATTCAAACCTACATACATAACAATAATGTTAGCTCAAGGAAGGAAAAAGTGCACCCCCCACGCTGCCCTCTCACTACAGCAGGTAGGGCGCACCCAAATCCTTCCAGCCAACAGAAGCCGAGTATCGGGGGTGGGGGGGAACAGCCCCAGCAGACATCGGAACCTGGGCTTTCCGGATGGCAGAAAAAACAATATTTTGACTTGACTTTCAAGTCAAGTTTCAATACTTCAGTTTTCTTGACCAGGGCATTATCTCCCATCAGACCAGTCATTATGATTATGCACTTAAAGTTTGGCTCTCTTTTCCGGGAATAGAAGGCCTATTGCACTATCCCAGTGGGATGAAAGAGAAGCATAAATAACTCTGACCAGATCTGGTCTGCTTAAGAACATCCCAAACGATGGACCTTGCCTATGAGATGACACTACCTACAACCAGGACAAGCTGAATCCTAATTCCAAAGCTTATTTCCACTGGGTCCAACAACACTCCCACCATCAGTCTTGATTCAATTTCACTGGATTCAGTTCTCATGTTTGGGGACCAAGGTCCCCTGAAAGGGCAGATTTGTAGTCTATGATGTTCTTAAAAACACCAGATGTCAGATCCGTGTATATGCCATTCTTCAATGGAAGAAGAAGGGAGGGGGAGTTGGTACAAGTAATCCTTTTGATGTAACCTGAATATATTAAATGTTATATTAAATCTGTATAACCTACACATGATATACAACTGGAGGATGGCAGCCAGATGTCCAGAAATTTGTCACCTCTTGAAGAGATAGCAAGTGGAGAAGGGACCATAAAAATTCCAGCTCTGGAAGATACTCCCTGGGAACTCTTCAAAAGATACATTCTCAGAGAAGGGGAGGGGGGAATTAACATATTGGTTCTTTGTTTGACAAAATACACATCTAAACAAGGGGAGGGGTCCTAACTCCCCTTATCTATTACTGCATCCCTGGGAGCAGTTAGACTCTGCTTTGACTAGTGCTGGAATCACTCCCTTTCAATAAAGAATTCCTTTTGAAATGCCTATTTCCAGAAGTTCATTCTTTTCGGTTGAAGGGGAAAAGTCCAGTGCTTATACCAGCCTTGGCCAGAGTTATCCATGCCTTTCTTCTACCCCATTGAGAACTCGGGGACTGGCCAACATAATTGCCTTTTTCTTTGCTACTTTGGGGTAAGGAACAATCAAACATGAGGCTATCAGCAGCACAATCCCCAGGATTTCAGAGCCTCTGTAATTTTTATGGAGTTTTTAAATGGAGATACCAGATTGCAGAGAGGACATAAAACAACATTGGTCTCTATCCTAAGGTATAGCCCCTTAGCATGGCTGAATGACTTAAAACAGTATTCCATATGATGGTCTCCTGCTTCGGTTGGGGGTTGGACCAGATGACCTATAAGATGCCTCCCAACTTTGATTATCTGTTATCTATTAGCCTCTGAAGGACAATACTACCCAAGTCATTTACATGGGTTTTCCTCCCCATGTTCAATTCTCACTCAAGGTCATCTACTTAGTCATCAGGCTTAGCCCAATTGAAATGAGCCCTAAAGCTGTGAAAGAGAGAGAGAGAGAAAATGTGATTATTTCACCCACCTTCCTGAGCAATTTTAGCTGTGAAAGAGCATCTTGGTTGTTAATAAGTCTCTGTCTATCAAAATTCTCCACTTTTTCTAGTACAGAATTATCCTTAGCAGAAGCCCTGCAGCTCCTGATCACCAGTTCTCCTTCTACATCTCCATTTGGTTTCAAGTACAGTTTGTCTCGGAAAAATTCCAAAACTCATTCTTAGCCAGAAATGGATGGAACTAGAATAGAAACATCCAAGAACCTTAAAAGCAGAAAACTTGGTTTCTTTTCTCCCATGGTCTTTGCACAATTAAATCCTTCTTCTACAATTATCAATCTTGCTCATATACTAAATGGTTAGAAAAAGGTCAAGATCTTTTTTCCAGACTGTGGGATACAGTAAAATGAATTTGGTCACAAAATAGGATAATCTGGCAGAATTCAAAGAAATATACCCTAATGAGACAAGGAGTTTTAGAGTGAGCCAATAAAGCAGAGAAGTTCAGTCTCCCTTTCACTGATTATCTCAATGCAAAGACTGAGCAGCCATCAGTTAAAGAAGCTTTAACTGGGATTCCTACAGAGAGGAGGGGTTAAACTAGATGCTCTCAGGTTTTCCTTCAAATTTATAAGGTAAAGAATTTTTTTTAAAAAAAGCATATATTCTTTTTAAATTTAACAGGATTTCATATTAAAATGCATCTGTCATGATGCTGGTTCTTTAGAAGATTATGTGTTGAGCAATTAGATTGGCCAAATCTGTTGGCCTTTTCTAGCACGAGGAGGTTGAGATGGTTCTCTTAGTTCTCCTTTGGATTCCTTCTCCAAAAGAATTTGATTTGATGGACCCTTGTTGGTACCCCATACCTGCCATGGTTGTAGCCTTGGTGCCCCAAATATATTTTACCCTCCATCCTTCTCCTCCGCGATACAGATAGATATGCAGCATTCAAGGCATGGGCCAGAGTCAAAATGAAACTGTAAATATAGGAGTCATTGTGCATCCAGATACTGTTCCTTTTCTTTTGGGTCTCCAGTGGTGATTTCTGGGTACATCTTCTTCGTCCTTTGACAGAAAAGATGTGCTTAGAAAAAGAACAGTGAAAGGACTTATCTTCATATTTGTGTTCCAGAAAGAGACCTGGTTCAAAGCCATAATCTTTTTGCCTTTTTCTAACCTGTAAAGCAAAGTTCCAAATACTATGGACAAATCTGAGAATTTTACTACTTTTAATTGGGCAATCCACATAAGTTGCCATGATCCAGATTTTCCCTTCAACAGATCCTGGCAAATTCCTAAGTGTTAAATGGAAAGGAAGAATTCTGTCCAAAAGGGAAACAAATTCTATGAAGTGAACATAGACATTGACTTGTCTCCACTTAGAGATGGCCTTCCTGATGGATGCTGCATTTCCAGTTGTTGAGAATTGTTGAGATATAACAATACAAATTCCATTCCTGACAAGCATAGGAGTCAATGTACTCATGAAATGCTCTCCCTCCTCTGTGTCTGAAGCAAAGAGACCAATCAAGGTCCATCTGAAATGTAGGAGCACTTGAATAGTTCTTTGGTAGAAGAACCCTTTTTGGGTAAAAGCTGATGATGAAAGGGGAATTGACTTTTTCCTTCAGAGCTTCTGAACCAAATGCACAATTGATCTGAAAAAGCAATGAAAAATGCTATGTTACATGTGGGGTCACATCAAGTTCAAAATATTGGGTTTCAATACATTCATTACAGTTGATTAGTTATCAGTCCATATCAAGATACAAAATATAACTCATGGGACCTTAACAAGACTGTACATAAAATATTGCAATCACATATGCAGGTCTCAACTGAACTGATTTGTTCCAATAAAGGCTCATATTAAACTTAATTTTTGAATTCTGCCGGACAGAAAATATATTATTTTAATACAATGAATGAATGAATGAATGAATGAATGAATGAATGAATGTTTTATGGGCCAAGTGTGATTAGACACACATTCTTGGTACATATGCTCTCAGTGTACATAAACAGAAAAGATACATTCATCAAGAATCATAAGGTACAACACTTAATATAGTCATAGGGTACAAATAAGCAATCAAATCATACTATGAAACAGTCCATATAAATCATAAGGATACAAGCAACAAAGTTACAGTTATACAGTCACAGGTGGGAAGGGATGGGTGATAGGAGTGATGAGAAGATTCATAGTAATGCAGACTTAGTAAATAACTTGACAGTGTTGAGGGAATTATTTGTTTAGCAGAGTGATGGTATTCAGGAAAAACTGTTCTTGTGTCTAGTTGTTCTGGTGTGCACTGCTCTATAGTGTCATTTGAGGGTAGGAGTTGAAACAGTTTATGTCCAGGATGTGAGGAGTCTTTAAATATTTTCACATCCCTCTTTTCGACTCGTGCAGTTTGCCCATTAGGTTACCAATCTAATCTGAAGTTCAAGATACTGTTCTCTCTTTTTGCACAATTCACATTCAACTAATAGATATATTACATCTTCTAGCTCTGGAACCTAGTTTCCATTGTAAGCAGGGATGGGATTCTATTGGTTCGCACCAGTTCAGTAGAACTGGTTGTTATGATTCCCAGTAGTTCAGATAACCAATAAAACTGGCTGGCCCCTCCCCTCTCTGCCCACTCCTCTGTTCCCTGCCCAGTCAGTCCTTATTGTGCATGTGCAACATCATGCGCATGGACGACAATAACTGATGGCATTCTCCCCTGCCCGCCTCACCCAGTCACTCCTTATAGTACATGTGTGCTGCATCGCTTCCCACATTTTCCCACCCACCACCATCACTTCCAGCAACAGCAGCAGCCAGTCAGCCAGCAAGCCAGCCAGCCAGCCTTCCACCATCTGATCTCCCTAGGTGAGTGAGGCTCTGCAAGCCCTGGTTGCCTACATGCTGCTGCTGCTACCAGTCCCAGTTGAGTCCCAACTCCTGGGCCAACCTAGGCCACCATTGCCACACTGCCACTACCCTCAGTGCTTGCGTCCTAGCAAGCTTCCCACCCCCATCTCACTTGCTTGGATTGCTGGTGGCCGAGAGAAAGGTGAGCCAGGGCTGTCCCATTGCCGCCTGGGTCCCACCTGGATTCTCTGCAGCTGCTGGGCCTTGCCTGCTAGGAGCAGGGGGTGAGTGGGGATGGGGTGACCAGGGAGCATGATGCTATTAGAACCATCCCAAATCTACTTGCCTTCCGCAAAGCCGTTAAGACCTGGCTTTGTCAGAGGGCATGGCATTGAGACCTTGCTCTTCCCCCATGTATGTTTTGGATTGGTCTGAATGAGTTTTTGTTTTTATATTGTATAGAAATTGTTTTTATCCTTTTGTACGCCGCCTCGAGTTCCCCACTGGGGGAAGTGAGGAGGGATATAAATCTAATAAATCTAAATCTATGCCACCCGGGCCTGCATCACCCTCTCAAAGAAGTGTTGTAGAAAAGGTTTTGACCAGGGCCAACAGTCTGGGTTCTGTTTTAAAGGAAATCAATTTCCTCCATAATATCTCTCTTTTTACTGTGTCAAATGCTGCACTAAGAACAGCACACTGTTGTTTATACTGATTGACATATTTAGTAATAAGATAGTTCAAGGCAAAGCAATTGTCAACTACAGATTTCCTCTCTCTAAAACCTGCTTGCTTTTCTGCAAGGATGCATCTTTCATCTACCCACTCTCAGTTCTACTCAAGAAGAACCTAGCATATATCTTAGCCACAATATTCATTAGACAAATGACAATTTGTTCCCTTTTACTCCATTTTTATCTAGAGGAATTACTATCAACATTTTCCACCCAACTGGATATGGCAGGTATTTTTATATATATCTAAATCAACTTGTCAATAGAAGGACCCACAACTTGAGATATTTTTGAATAGTTCAGCATGTGGAATGTTTATTGCTATTCAATGTTTTATGATCAATTTGATCATGAACATATTAGGGTCAATGTTGGCTAATATGCTATTTTTGATAAAGCAATTAATCAATGCTAGAGATCCCTATGATAAAATATATATGTTTTATCAACTGTATATAAGGTAATCCATTGGCTTCCCTTTTAGGAATCTGAGATTTCTTCACAATTCACAATATCATCATTTTGGCTAAGACTCTGTATAAAACATTAGATTTCAATCACTGCTGATCATTCTTTGTGTACAGAATAACCTTTCATGTGGTCACACATCCTCTTGTCACCTTCAAAAGTATGCAGTAGAAGCCCCCAAAGCAATGGGGATGGCTTCATGAGAGAAAATTGCAGCTTTGATTTTTTGCCCCCTCCCCAGTGTGAGTCCTAATCCCTAAGCATGGCATCTACAAAGGCCATTGTGAAAAGCAGCTCTTGAATTTCATACAGAAAATTTGGTTGGATCTGTCACTTAACCACCCCTACTAAAACAAACTTTACCAGATAGAAAAACATACAAACAAACCTGAGAGACTTTGTAGGTGCCTATTAATGTTGACATCTGGCTGGAGATGTCCCTCTTAGCTCCATCAAGAAGAGCCAAAAGATTGTCCTTCCTTCCACAGCTGTAGTTGGGAACATTGGCTTCTCCAGTAGAGAGTATGTCCAGCAAGGCATCTGAAGTACCAATTGTGCTCAAATAATTGTCCTGAACATTGTAGCCAAGTGTGAGATTGTGCAGGACCCTCTGATTCTTGTTGACCACTTGAATAGCGAAAATGAAGTGTAGTATTCTTGACTTATCAACAGATAAACTAGTGTAAAAATGTTCATGTTACTCACACCATCATTAACAGCAACATAACTTTTTAAAAAATACAATCCTATTTATCTCCACACACAAACTCTTAATCCAAGACTGATTTTAAACCAGAAGCCAATGATAATCACCCATCACCATTAAGTTGGTAATGTTAAGAAGATGGGCTGGAGGCTTAATAGTCACAAATATATCATCATTTGTAGTGGCCATGATTTTAATTTCTTATTGCTATGTCTCAAAGAAATAGACTTTTTAAAAAAATTAATCATTAAAGGCAAACTACCATAAAAGGAGCAGAATGTTCCATAAGTGAATCAGAAAAGCAATTGTAGAAACAAATCATGCTCTATTTCTCTAAGCACCAGGCACTGGATATCAAAGAGTAGTTATTTAAATATGGAAATGGGCTACAATCACTACTTTGAACAAAAGCTAGTTTTCAAGTGATGAACTCAGGATTGGACCATCGAAGAAAACAACTTCTTTCAGGTATTTATTTCTTCCCCATCTTTGGATTTGAGTCTCTTCCACAAAATAAGACAAAGGGAAATCGTGGAAATCAAAACAATACAAGAAATTAGAGAGATCCTGCAATATAGGAATGGATGAAATAAGAAGAAAAGAATGAGAGTGTTAGATGGGCAAATGAAGGGAGTGCAGTTTCTTCACACTGAATTACTTACAAGCGAGACTGACTATAAGGAGCCATTTTGAAAAGCAAAGTTATATGTGGTGTTTCTGTGGCAG
Organism: Naja naja; assembly: GCA_009733165.1. Classification (NCBI taxonomy): domain Eukaryota; kingdom Metazoa; phylum Chordata; class Lepidosauria; order Squamata; family Elapidae; genus Naja; species Naja naja. The sequence continues at coordinate 400,735 of SOZL01001721.1, read as the reverse complement.
TTGTGACTACACCGATGAGATGGTCTCCTGGACTGTAATAGCTCCAAGGATTTTTTCCCCCATGCTGATGATTCAGAGTCAATGGGCACTTCATTCTAAGGTTCCCAGAGATTGGGAGGGACTCCATCAGCATCAGAAGCAAAAGCAGGAGGTCCATAATTCATAGGGCTGAATCAATCCCCTTCCCATTTATCAACAGTAATAAGAATAATTCAAAGCACTTTCACTAAATGGAATATCCAGTGACTTTCCTGATTTCCTGAGTTTCACCTGGAAAGGAAAGAAAGTACATTCAAGAGCACTGTCCCTGTCAGTCCTAAATGTTGTGCGAAAAACTCAGCATGATTAGAGAGGCATTTATTCCTTTTCTGTTGCAAGATCCCTTGTATGCTCCTTCAATCTGATCTTTACATCAAAGGCAGTCACTGGAGAATTAGCAGAAGAGGTTCTCAGACCAGGATGGGGATAATTATAGTAAGAAGCAACTTCTCCTCTGGGGCTCCTGAAGTTCTTCCTGGGCTCCGTGTGCAGAGGGATAGCTGGAGAAAAGCATGCAAGTGAAAAACTACAGTTTTTTTCCCCCTTGCTTGCTTTTTGTACATATCCATATGGAATAAATTCACCCAGCTCTTCTTTGTACAAATAAAAGCTGTTACTTTTTCAACCCTCTTCTTGAGTCTCACTATTTTTGGCACCTCGGGGACTCAGGTAACCTCTGGGACCTTACAGATCCTACAACATTATCCTAGGACAGGGGTTTTCAAACTTGACAGCTGCGATGACCCAGGGTGGGATACAAAAGCAACAAAATCACAAAAACAGGTGAAGTCCCTTTAATTCCTTCAACTTGGCTTCAAAGGTTCAATTCACCAAGAGCCTTGGTGGTGCACGCTGTTAAACGCCTAGCACTTAGTTCCAGCTGCCTGCAATTAGTGCAGGCTCGAATCCCACCAGGCTCAAGGTTGACTCAGCCATCCATCCTCTCAGGGTAGGTAAATTGAGGACCCAAGATTGTTGGGGGCAATAAGCTGACTTTGTAAAAATGCCGCTTGGGGGGGGGCAAAAAAGCCCTAGTAATAAGCAGGCATATACAATGGAATGAAGGCTATTGCTAAGCACATTGGGTTGTGTCCCAAAATTGTAAGCGCCCTGACTCTTCGGAGAAGGGCGGCATATAAATGTAATTTAAAAAAATCATTGACTGGAGAAAAAACTTCCCCACAAACAGTTGCAAAAGGAAAGAAATTCCGCTCAAACTCAAAATACATATAAATTATAAATAGAAAAAACAACACAAACCACACTGAAGCAATTAATGAGACAAAGCAGGATAAGGGCTTGAAGACATCCACGGATATTGAAATACACACACTGGGAAAACGCCAGAACTCAGATAAAACTGACAGGCTAGAATTATTTCACACTTTGTTTCCAACACTGGGATATGTGCAGTTTGTCCTTTTAAACAGTCCTCACAGGTTCAGCCCCTGAAGGGGATCAGGGCCCTTTCCTCCCCTGTTGACCATGCCATTCATGTTTCTCCCTTATTTGCTCCTCCCTGTGTGCCCTAGGATGAAGAGGGATGGGCCAGAGTCTTCCTCTGAATGCCCAGCTGGTCTGTGCTCTTTCCCAGTTTCCTCCACAACCTCCAGAGCCACAATCCTACTCCCTGTCGGCTGTTCCTCCTCTCCCTCTGAGTCAGATTCTAACAGGGGCATGACAACAGCTTTAAGACTTGTGGACTTCAACTCCCAGAATTCTTCCTCCAGTCATGTTAGCTGAGGAATTCTGGGAGTTGAAGTCCACAAGTCTTAAACTTGCCAAGTTTGAAGACCCTTGTGCTAGGACATGTATATTTACCTTCATTGGCGGAGTTTACTTTAGGTGGCTACTTTTATAGAGCAGTTTTTCTATTGCCCTCAAAAAATATGTGAACTCAATGTGTCTTTTGGGGTTTCAGGGTCCAGAAAGAGAGGAAAACATGGCTTTGCAATATTTAACTTTGGTAAGTTGATGGTGGTGACATTATGGATGGGGAGTGGGTGGAGTTGTGTGATGAATTGTGTCATTGGGATGAGGAAATTATAATGTCTGGTGGAGACTCTAATATTAATTAATTTGCTAGTATTTGCCAATTTCATTTACCCAATGATGTACTTTGTCAGTTTCAGCTTAGCTGTTAACATTTTTAAGGGGATTTGTTTTATTGTGCAGACTTTATAGGAAGGTCAGGTAAGAAGCATAAGAAAGATGGCATGGGATAGAATGGGCTTCTATAATCTTAGAAGCTCAAAATTGTCACCTTACCAGAAAGCCAATAATGGAAAAGAAGGTGGAAATAGTTTTGGGTATCTTTGAAGAATATTGGCTGGAGTCCTGGATGAGGAGGCAAAGCTGGAAACTGAGTTACTTGGTTGTAGCTAAATTGTGTTTAAATCATTTTAAATCAAACTCATCTTCTTGTGGCACCTTCAATAAAGTTGATATTGGTTTAAATCCTGGAGTAGACGCATGGCCTTCCAACATCTTCCACAGGTTAGTTGAGCTACTGACTGCCACATCCAGACTTGGATGGGTGAGGATTTTCCCTTCAATCCTGTTCTGGTTCCTTAGAAGGCTGGTGGGGAGGGAAAATGGGTTGGTAACAAAGGGAGGAGGGTGGCAACAAGGACACCAGATTGGCCAATAACTGTTCCCCATGGGTGGGAGCCCTCAGAATTGAAGGACCTCAGAGAAGCTCACACAACTTCTGAAGGCAAAGCTGTTCCACTGGTTGATTCTTCTCACTGTCAGAAAGTTTGTCCTTATTTCCAGGTTAATATTCTCCTTGTTCAGTTTCCTTCCATTATTCCTTGTCTGGCCTACAGACACTTTAGAAAATAGATTGACCCCTTCCTCCTCTCTGTGGCAGCCCCTCAAATACTGGAAGACTGCTATCATGTCTCCCCTGGTCCTTCTCTTCACTAGACTAGCCAGGCCCAGTTCCTGTAACCATTCTTCATATGTTTTAGTCTCTAGTCCCCTAATAATCCTGGTTGCTCTTCTCTCCACTCTTCCTAGAGTCTCAACATCTTTTTATAGTGTGATGACTAAAACCGGATAAGTACTTTAGGTGTGGTCTTACTAAGGCTTTATAGAGTGGTATTAGTACCTCACTTGATCTTGATTGCATCTGTTAATGCAAAATAATGCAACAATGCAAAATAATGCAACAATGTGAGGGTCCAGACTGCCTTCTATAGGTCCAGGCAAACACAAATGTTAAATGGAAAGGAAGAATTCTGTCCAAAAGAGGAGCATATTCCATGAAATGAACAAAGACATTGACTTGTCTCCACTTAGAGATGGCATCCCTGAGGGGTGCTATAAGTTGAGTTGTTGAGAATTGTTGTGATATAACAACACAAATTCCATTTCTGACAAGCATATGAGTCAAAGTCTACATGAAAGTCTCTCCATTTTCTGTGTCTGAAGCAAAGAGACCAACCAAAGTCCACCTGTGGTAGGGAAGCAGTTGGACAATTCCTAGATAGTGGATCCCTTGTTTGGGGAGCATTTGATGGAAAAACAGGAATTGACTTTTATCACTTGGAGTCTGAAACAATTTCATAACTGATCTGAAAAAAAAGAAGACTGATGTATTATGTTTGGATTAAGATGAAATCTAAAATACTAGCTTTTATTAAATCCAACTTGATCCTCATGAATATAATAATATATGGTTGATTAGCTATGAGGCAATAAAAAGATTAGAATTCAATACACAGACCATCATTAAAACCATATAAAAATAAAATAAAATAACAAATTCAGTAAAAAATTGAATAAATCATATTTCTGTATTAGCCCTACAAGTTACCAGAAAGAAAACCTCATACACAGATCTCAACTGAACTATTTTGTTTAAATATATGTAATTTTAAATTCTGATTGCAAAGAAAATACATTGTTTTAATATAATGATCCTAATAGGGCATTGGTAAAAAGTGCAGTTCAAGTCATTGATCTCTCTCTTTAATGTACTATTGACATTCAAATAATACATTTGTTAGGTCTTCTATCTCTGGAGTTCCACAAATACAAGTCTGTTGATCATAAAGGGGCTTGGTTAATTTTTCCATATTTAACCATTGTGTCCAGCTATTCAAATCCTGCTAGAGTAAATACCACGCTACTTAGGAATTTCTGTATTTAAATTCTTGGCAATCTGGAAGGTACATTTGTAAAAGCTCATCCATTGTCCATGTCCCACATTAATGAGAATGGCTATATCGTTTCTGCTTTGATCAATTGGATTCCTTTTGTAGGAAGTTCTTTTCATAAGAGACAAGTTGACCACAGCTCCTAATATAATTTGTCTTTTGAGCAATCCAACAGGTCTTTAAATTGGAATTGTGTCTGTTTTCTACACAGAATTTTGGGAGTCTGACAGCTTTCATAGCTTTACTTTTACACCAATATAATCACATGCACTAATATTAGACAAAATATAAATTGTATAAAATCCCAGTTGAGCTTTCTGGTCAGCATCTGAAGTGCTTTTTCCACAACTACACATCATCCATCTCCAGTCTGCAACACAACCCTTTTAACAGTTCCAAGAAGGCTCCACAACCATTTGCACTAGTCATGTGATCCTGAGGTCACAGATAAAGCTCCAGGTGGCTTCAACTACTTAAAAGAATGCAAATGATCAGCTGTCTACAAGGAGTATAAATCCTTCCATTCCCTTCCATCCAGGGGTGGGATTCTACCAGTTTGCAGCTGTTCTCTAGAACCGGTTGTTAACATTCTAAGCAGTTGGGAGAACCGGTTGTTAGAAGAAATTACTGGCCTACTCCTGTAAGGAAGGCAGGAAGGAAACATTCTGGTGTTGCTTACAGAAACTGCCTCTCCATTAACCCTTCTGACATTCTTGGCAGGACTAGACTTCCTGTCTCAGGAACATCTCTAGAGTTTGTTTTTTCCTCCTTTGCTGGTACTTTGCTTGTGTGGAGTGACAATTCAAAGTTACAATGGCACTGAAAAAGTGACTTATGACCATTTTTCACACTTATGACTGTTGCAGCATCCCCACAGTCTTGAGAGGCCAGGCGAGGAGATGCGTGCCTCGATGTGAGTGATATTGAGTTGGCCACACCCAGCCAATAACATGACCACCAAGCCATGTCCACCCAGTCACATGACCACCAAGCCTATATAATAATAACATGACCACCACCTAAGCCACGCCCACATAACCGGTTGTTAAAAAATTTGAATCCCACCCCTGGCTCCATCCACTCAGAGCTGAAGAGGTTTCTTGGATGAGAAGTGGAACATAGACTAGGTTGATATTTCTTTATAGAAATGATTTGTTCATATTATTATGAAAAAAACAAAAAGCTGTGATTTGATGCTAATGCCATATTTTACTGCAACGGAGTCAGAAGTCAATGCTTCATTTTCTTTTTTTTTCTTTTCCCTACCTTTGTTCACTTCTCTTTCCTTTTTCCCTTCCCTCCTCATTGCTTTTTTATGTATTTTTTTGTATTTTGTAATATTTAATAAGTTTATAAAAAAATAACTGGGTGAGTTCTTCAAAGAAAAACAAGAAATCCAGTTGCCTCTTGAAAAAGGACCTTTGGGACAGTGGTGGGATTCAAAAAATTTTTTTTACTACCGGTTCTATAGAAGAGTGGCCCCAGGGATGTACCTGTGTGTATGTGTGTGTGTGTTTACTATCATGCCTTTCTCCAGCTAACTGTCTACGCATGCAGCATTGAAAGGAGTTCAGAATCCCTAGAGAAGTTGCTTCTCACTGTAATTTTCATCATCCCTGTCTTTTGAATCTCTTCATCTATATCTTCAGTAACTATCTTTCATGTAAACATCAGACTGAAGCAACATGGAAGGATTTTGCACCAGAAGCAGTTAAATGCCTCAAGTAGTGCTCTGTGGGGCACCATTTTTGGCAGAAGTACAAAACTTGGCTCTCGAATGTGCCTTACTTTCCTTTCAAGATGAAGCTTGGGTTGTTCTCTGTTTGAATGAAGAAAGCTACTGGCATTTTCATCTTTGCTTTGTATTCTTCTAATTCTTCTGGTTGTTCTTATTTAGAAATGAGAAGGAGATTGATTCATCCCCAAGAATTATGGATCTCCTGCTTTTGCTTCTGATGCTGCTGGTGTCGCAGCCAGTCTCTGGGAAGCTTAGATTGAAATGCCCACTAAGTTTGGAGCACCAGGATGGAAACAATCCAAAGAGCTATTACAGGCCAGGAGACCATCTCATTAGTATTGTAATCTCTGAAACAAGAGTATTACATGTAATGTTTCCTTTCAACATGGCTCCTTATAGTCAGTTTTACTTGTAAGTCATTGAGTGTGATTCTCTCCATTTGCAGCTCTGATATTGCCTTCTTTTCTTCTTATTCCACTTATTCCTCTATCACAGGACCTAATTTCTTGCATAATTTGGATTGCCATGGCTTCCCTCTTTTGTCTTATTTTGTGAAAGAGACTCAAAACCAAAGATTGAGGCAGAAGAAAACCTGAGAGAAGGCCAAATTATTTTCTTCTTCCCATCTGATTTTGAGTTCTTCTTCCCATCCAAGTCTGAGTTCATGACCTGAATACTTTTTCTTTAAAGTAATTGTTGAAATGGTTGTAGTTGCCTCTCTCTAGCCTGTTTCCATATTTTTACAAATGCTCATTGATATTCAATGCCTGATTCTTAAAAAAAATATAAACACCCATTCGATGTTAGAGTTGCCTTCCTGGATCACTTATGAAATAGCCTCTTCTCTTTTTTGTGTGGGGAGCAGGAGGTGCCTAACTTAATGATTGAATGATTTTGAATCCAAAATAATATTGGAAAATGAAAATCACTACTAAATATGATTTTTTTTACTATTAAACTTGGTGGTACACTATCTCCACCCCATCCCCTCAACACTCACACAAAATAATTGATAATGGGGACAATCATTTATCTCTGCCTTTACAACAGTATGGACAGAAGGCTCAAACATTGGGAAATAAAGAGGATTTCATTAAAAAAAACAGTATATTGTTATACTGTTGGTGATGGTGATAAAAACATGAACTTTTTTTTATATTAGTTTACCTTTTCATCAGTCAAGAATGCTACAATTCATTTTTGCTATTCAAGTAGTCAATAAGAATCATCAGTTTCTGCACAATCTCACACTTGGCTTCAATTGCCGTGACAACTATTTGAACACACTTGGCACTTCAGATGCCTTGCTGGACATGCTGTCCGTTGGAGAAGCCAATGTTCCCAACTACAGCTGTGGAAAGAAGGACAACCTTTTGGCTCTTCTTGATGCAGCTAACAGGGACATCTCCATCCAGATGTCAACATTAGCAGGCACCTACAAAGTCCCACAGGTTTGTATATGTATGTGTCTATCTGATAAAAATGAGAGGTGATGTGGGGGTTCCAACCATATCTCATCTATGGAATTCAAGAACTGCTTTGCACCATGGCCATTGTAGGTGTCATGGCTAAGGATTGGGATCCACAGTGGAGAAGGGGCAAGATTCAAAGCAAACATATCCTCTAATGACGCTCTGTGTCCAATCAAAGGCTCTTTTGCTCAAAAGGCAGCAGAGATGGAAAGCACATATTTTGTACATGATCTTTTTTTTTTAAATTCACATTTATATGCCGCCCTTCTCCAGAGACTCAGGGCGGCTTACAATGTTTGGAGCACAACCCAATGTGCTCAGCAATAGCCTTCATTCTATTGTATATGCCTGCTTATTACTAGGGCTTTTTGGCCCTCCCAAGCGGCATTTTTACAAAGTCAGTTTATTGCCCCCAACAATCTTGGGTCCTCAATTTACCTACCCCGGGAGGATGGAAGGCTGAGTCAACCTTGAGCCTGGTGGGATTCGAGCCTGCACTAATTGCAGGCAGCTGGAACTAAGTGCTAGGTGTTTAACAGCCTGCACCACCAAGGCTCTTTCTTCTTAGACAAAAGAATGGTATTTTTTAATGGTAAACTAATTCCAAATATGTGAAAAGAATCCTAATCACTGTACATAACCTTTAGTTGATAAAACACACGTTTTATAGACTCAAAGTGACCACTGGCATGAATTAACAATTTATTTTAAAAATTGGAGACATATTAGCCAATAAGGCAACTATTTTTTTTTAATTCATAAGTTTACCATAAAAGGCTTGAAGAGTAAAAAAAGCCCCCAGAAAGGACTTTCTACCCATCAAAATATTCAGCAAATATTCTGAATGCTGGGACTCTCTTTTGGCAGGTCCATTAAAGACATACAAAAAATACTTGCCATAGCCGGTTGGGAGGAAGGTGGCATTAGTACTTCCTATGTATAAAAAAGGTATAAAAAGGACCATAGCAATTACATGCCCATTAGTCTAATGGATACTAAATCATCATCAAAGAAGCTGACATAGATCAGGAGCATGAGTACATTAAATAAACCTAACTATCAAGTGCCCTTCTAATTATAAAAGTTTATAGAAATCCTGATGCTCTTCTATTTGGAACTGAGATGGGTCTCCAAATTTTCTATTTTTTTCTTTGGTTTTTCTTCTTTGAAGACATGTTCTTAGTTGTGAGCAGTCTTTGGGACAACAAGCATGATAATCTCCATCAATATCTTGGAGGTGGGAAAAAGGACTTCAGCTCTAAATTGGCAAGCTATACAATTTGTTATTTGTCTAAAAGAAAAGCATATAATTATTGGTGTAAACTTAAAACTATGGAAACTGGTAGACTCTCAAATTTCTCTCTGTGAGAACAGGCAAAATTTCAAATAAGGATCTCTTGGATAGTAGAACTGACAAATTATATTAGGAACTGTGGTCTCCCTGTCTCTTGTACAGCTGTAGAAAGGCTAAAAAGGTTGCTGCACGCAGAATCTGGGATATTGAAGCAGAGAAAGGTATACTGTAGATATACTCAGTAAGGCTGACCCATTGAAATGGAAGAGCCACTATAAGTGTACTTTCCAAATTGGCTGTGATGACCTGGGACACAGCACAGAGGTAACACAGGCAGCTGGCAATTCAAACTGCCCTTTTATAGCTCCAAATTTCCCTAAACACTCCTATGTTCCTGGCAAGTCCCAGAGCAAAGTGAACACACACCCACACCCACACCCACACACCTCAAGCAGACTCTGGATGCAAATAGTCCAGCCCAATGCTGTGAGCACCATGGCTGCCAAGCAAGAAATCCAGAAAGAATGCAAGGAACCCAGGAAAGGTTAAACATCAGCACTGAACACTCCAGGAATTCAGCATTTGTTCCTGACAGATGCCCTTCCCTACAGCGTTTCCTTAAGTCTCAGTCCCCAGGTGTGCCTTGTGAAGAGGGACAGGGCACTCTCTTCCTGAGAAGCCTGTGCTTCTTGCCTTCTCTCCACTCTCTGTGCTCGAGGATCAGGAGGGGGTGGTCCTTGCTCATTGCCTGAGCTCTGTCTCTCATGTTCATTGATTATCCTCTCTTGATCATCCTACTTCCCTTCCTCCCTGCCTGCAAGCTGTCCCAATTCTGGAAGGCCCTGACCTGACTGGGCCTGCTGCACCCCATTTTCCTCCCAAGCCAAAGAAGCTACCTCCTTGATCTCCATCTGCTCCAGTTCCAGCTCGTCTTCCTTCGCAGATTCAGGCTGCAATAGGGACGTGACGCTGGCAAGAATTTAAATACAGAAATGCCTAAACATTTTTAACAGTATTTACTTGAGCCAGTTTTAAACCGCTGGACACAATGGTTAACTGTGGTAGATTTAAACAAGTTTCTTATAATGAACAGGCTTGTATTTACAGAGCTCCAGAGAAAAAAGACATAAGAAATCTATCTGATTATCAAATGTATAAGAAAGAGAAAGTTCAGTATCTTGGACAATACATTGGATGAACAACCTATTTGGATCCTTATATTGGAACGACATATTTCCTGTGTGATAAGAATTTTAAAATTAGGTGTAATTTGACCCTTTATTGAAAAAAAAGTTCCCTTGATATCTGCATATGTAAATTGGAAGGTGATAATTGAATTGAATTGAATTGAATTCTTTATTGTCATTGTATGTATATACATATACAACAAAACACATACATACAACAAAATTCACATGACACCCTGAGACCAGACTCAACATGCAACATACACACACACTATAAACTGTAGTGGTGACATAGAAATATGATTTTCAGTCTTTATTCTCATTCTTTTTTTTCTTCATTTGTTTCTTTTATTCTATTATTATATATGGTCTTTTTAATATTCTGTATTTTATATCCTGCATTTCAACATGACCAAATTGTTAATCAGCAATAAGGAGTACATGATAGCTAAGTCAGATTTATTAAAACCTAATTATGTTGGACTTGATCTAACCTCAGATACAACACAGGATTCTTCATTGCTTTTTCAGATCAGTTATGCAACTGCTTCCATGGCTTTTAATGATAAAAAGAAATTCCCCCTTTTCCATCCGATGGTCCCCAAAGAAGGGATCCAGTATCCAGGAATTGTCCAACTGCTCATCCATTTCAGATGGACCTTGATTGGTCTCTTTGCTTCAGACACAGATGAGGGAGAGAATTTCATGAGGACATTGACTCCTATACTTGTCAGGAATGGAATTTGTGTTGTCATATCACAATTCTTGGCAACTGGACATACAGAACCCCTCAGGCATGCCATCTCTAAGTGGAGACAAGTCAATGTTTTTGTTCACTTCATGGAATATGACTTCTCTTTTGACAAACTTCTTCCTTTCCATTTAATATTTATCAGCTTGCCAGGACCTATTGAAGGGAAAGTCTGGATCATTTCACCCCTTATAAAACTGATAACCAGAAGGCACTGGCTTTTGCAATATATCCATAGTATTTGGAACTTTGATTTCAGGAATAAAGACAAGGCAAATGATGATATCTTTGAACCCGTTCTCTTTGTACAACGTCAGTTTCAAGATCAATCATTTCACTGTTCTTATTCAAAGCAGTTCTTTTCTGTCAAGCGACGGAAAAGATGCACCCAGAAAATACCACTTGTTTCCCAAAAGAAATGGAACAGCATCCAGATACTAAATGACCACCATGTTTACAGTGTCATCAAGACTCTGGCCCACTCCTTGGATGTTGCATATTCCTCCAGATCCAGGAAGAGAAGGAAGGAGTGCAAAGAGTGCTTTGGGGTTCCAAGGCTGCAATCATGGCAGGTATGGGATCCTGACAAGGATACATCAAATTTAGTTTGTTTAGTAGGAATCCAAAGGACAAGAATCCCAACCTCCTTGTGAATGGTTTTGATCAATCTAATTGCTCATGGCACAACGTTCCAAAGCATCGGCACCAGGACAGATAAATTACGATATTAAACACTGCTAACTGTTATTTGCATTATTTTAGTGAGTCACTGAGGCCACTGTAAAAAAGATGTGTGCATTTTAAAATAAATGTGTTTATTGCATGGGTATGTTATTAGCATCCTAGAATTTTACCTTCAAAAATGCATAGGAGACTCAGAGACCATGTATCCCAATCCCTACTCTTCGTGGGAATCCCAACTAAATATTTTCTAACTGATGGTTGCTTAGAATATTAAAAGGGAGACTGAACTTATCTAGTTCACAGGCTCAGTTCTAAAACTGCTTCTCCTTTTAGGATATTTTTCTCTAATTCAGCCAGAATGTCCTCTCTTTTATTTATTTCTTTGTTCGTTTGTCAAACATGTACAAGGTGGCAAATATAGGTATGAACATAAACAAGAACAAAGGGAGTAAATGCAGATAAATTGGCACGGTGAGACAGGGATGGTACCCACACTGGTGTGCTTATGCAGATCCCCTTAAGGACCTCTTAGGAATGGGGTGAGGTCCACGGTAGACAGTTTGAGGTTGAAACTGTGAGCGTTGAAGGGCATTCTTGTGACTGAGTTCATTTTACCCTGTCCCAGACTCAAAAATAACAATTAAGCTTCTATCTAATGTATAGTCCTTTCCTCAAGTAACAGATGGGAAATGTTCTCCCAGACTCCTTTTGGTTTTCAGCTGCCATAGATCAACATGTGTCTTCTCTTGTTGTCTTTCCTCAAAGCTAAGAGCAGCAACTTTGATTTCTTCCTTGGCCTCATAGCTCTTCCCTAAAGCTGATTCAGTTTTGGGTAATGTCTTCTCCAGGTGTGGCACTTGCAAGGGGACCTGGTGCTTGAGATGGGTCTCCCCAAACTAGAACATCCACTGTATGAGATTCTTATGGATGCATTAGCCTTCTTTCCATGAGCATCACACTGCTGGCTCACATTCAGTTTGCTATCAACTATGATTTAACATTTTTTATTATCCTTCTTCAAGTGTGTAATTAATGCATTATCATCCAATGAATTATATGATTAATATCCAATCATTAAAATACTACTAATATATTATTATCAGTGACCATATATTCTTAACAATAATAGGACAAAAGGTACAAATGCAATCTATCTTTTAACTGCCATCCTTTTTCCCCTTTTACAAGATACCATAGTTTGTGAATTCCTAGTTGCTAAAATTCGGATATTTTCCTACTGGATTTCATTTATGCCTTTCTCTATATGAAGTAGTCATCAATATTTTTTTTCTAAAAACAAGGAAATTTTGAAAAGTGATTAAAATAGCTTTGTTTACAAGTTGGTATAATTTTTCATCAACAAAAATCAGGATTTATGAACTGTGTGTCTGTCTGTATGTGTGTATATATGTATGTGTGTGTGTGTGTGTGTGCATATAATAGATGATCAAAGGCTAACTGTTATTCATAATTCCCCAGTTTTATAAAGAAGATTGAAAAATACTTGAGTACAATTTTATTTTTAATCCACTTTTATCCCCCATCAACGTCTTATTTAACTAGCTTCTTAATGATCACATCAGGAAGTAATTTTTACTTTGCTGAAATCAATATTAAATCATCAGCATTCCCACAATCTATTAAGCAAGTATATTGATATGTGGGATTGAGCTTGGGGATGAAGGATGCTGGCTAAGAATCATCAGAAAGGAGATGTATAATGGATAGAGAAAGAATCACAGAAAGAATCCTCCCTAACATTTCAGGCTATAAAGTGAGTTGGTGTGACGTTTGTACTTTCAGATGTACACAATTCTATTAATGCAGCATTACAGTTTAGAATTAGCCCATTTGGAAGTGTTTCCTGTCTGGTCTAATTGGGACTAAGCTATTGTTTTCAAGAAGATTATGAAGAATCTATTTATTTGTGGTTCCCTCAAATGGTTTGCTTTAGAATATCTCCTATATTTGGCCAATTTTATTATTTAATTGTCAATATGTATTTATTTCAGTTTTGAAGATAGTGGTAACACTTGTTCTCTCCACTAAACACAATTGCAATTTAAACAACTATAGAAGGAAGAGTCAGTGTGAAAAGATCACATAGGGTAAGAAACTTACGTTTCTACTTTAAAAATTCCTGCATGTTTCCATTTTAGTTCCATATCTTTCTGAAGAAGAATGAGTTTTGCAATTTTTCCCAGTTTCAATTGTACTTGGACCAAAGTGGAGATGTAGCAGCAGATCTGGACATTGTGAGTTTGTTGGTTTTCTCCAAGAAGGATCCCATCAAAGAGCACCTTGGGAGTTTTGAAAGACAGAGACTTATTATCAACCAAGATGCTCTTTCTTGGCTACAGTTGCTCAACAAGGTGGGTGGAAAATGGATATGTTTTCTCTGCTTCCAAAGCCCTAAGACCCTATTCAAGTGGGCTAGGCCTAGTCTTAAATGTGGATGAACTTCATTGAGAATTCAACGTGTGGAGAAGAAGTCTTACAGCTTGTTAAAGCAGCTTGGGAGGCTCAGTACTATTGACCCAAATGCCCTTCAGATGCTATAATGGCAAACACTGTTCAATAGAATTAGGAGTCACTTTGTCCTGGTTGAGGATATAGCAGTTCTATAGTCTGTGATGGTCTATCCCCACTGGGATAGGACAATAGGCCTTCTGCTCCTAAGAAGGTCCAAAGCTTTCAGTTCATATGAAATAATATACACTCAGTGGTGTGATTCAACCGGTGTAACAACTGGTTCAGTGAGCACACACTTTGCTTGCATGCTCTACATTTTAAAAAGCCCATTTTCAACTCAATTACTTACCTTTTACTGCAGCCCCGGTGACTAAAACAGCTGAGGCATGGCAAACTGCTCTGCCACACGAATCAGCTATGCTAAAAAACCAGGAAATAAAGCACAGGAAAGAGCAGGGGTGGGTGGGCAGGGCCAAATGCTCACCGGAACTACCAGTTTGCCCAAACCGGTCCAAACCGGTAGAATCCCACCATGGTATAGACTGTTTTGATGTGAGAGTATGCACGAACTTAGAAAACTGAAGCAATAAAATGAGACTTTGATTGAAAGCAAAGGCCTTCTTGGTATTGGAAGTAACAAGGGACAATTTGAAAGGAAATGCTACTTAAATTTCACCTTTGACTTGTAAGAGGGCATTTCATCTGATAACCCTTAGATGCAATTGCCTATCTTGATTGTTAGCTACTTTAAGTCTCTCTCAGCTAAAAAGAGGCTGTCAGGACTCTGACATGCACCCCCATTCAAATCATAAGTCTCTAGCCGCATCTCAGAGTAAAAAGATTGATTTATTAGGAGTTGAAATGTCGGCATTTCCCGGTTGCTCCATGGGTCTCCCCTGGGATTCCATCAGGGACTTTGGGGCCCTGGCCTGTGCCCAGTCCCACATCCAATCCACTCTTCCCAGTTCACTCAAGGGCCTTCTCCCTTTTTGGGCCTGGGGATGGAGAAACTCAGCTCAGAGGATTTAGGAACTTTCTTTTCCCACCAGTACTTCTCTGGGTTTCTTTCTTCCCCTGGAGCTGGTCTCTTCGCTTCGGAATTCAAGGAGGGCTGTTCTCCAGCTTTAATTATGCTATCAGCTTCTGTTTGCTTCTGGCTGGAGGCCAAGTCTCTTTCTCCTCCTGATCTCCTGATCTCTGCCATGGCTGCCTGTGTTTCTCTCCATGCACCCCACATGTCGGGGAGCAATTGGAGAGGCTGGGACCCAGGACCCCATTCATTGATTTATTGTGAGAGTCAGCTGGCTGTCCGGACTCTGACACAGACTTTATTAAGTAGAAAAGTCATTTGTTGCAATGTAATCTACCAGAATCAAAAGATAGGAACTAAATGAAGAAGATGTCAGTAGTTCTATCTCCTATAGATATCTGGAACTAGTCGGAGATTTCATGTTTACTTAAATGAAGCCCAGAGATTACTGTCAAAGTTCTGACTAATGGACCCAAGCAAATCAGTACTCTGAGGCTAAGATCTTCCTCTAAGAACTCTCTCCGGGCACTCCTCCCCAACTTTATTATTGGTAAAGATAACCCTGGTTCCCATGAGAAAGCTCTATGTTGTGTCTAGTAAGGCATTCCAAACTCCTTCCCTCCTCCTTCCTCCATGTGGCAACTGAGGAACAGGAAAATGGCTTCTGCCAGGTTTGGTCCAAAGTTGACAATTAACTTGGCTAATATTCATGTATACATCCATTTTATGTGGATGTTAAATCTCACACATTGTTTTATTCCTTAGCCTCTTCCTCAGTCCAAATGTGTGGAAAATTGTCATCCTGGATTTGTCAAGCAGACTCAGGAAGGAGAGCCAGTTTGCTGTTATGACTGTGTCCCTTGTCCAGAGGGGACCATCTCTACTCAGAAAGGTGGGTGACACCAGAGGAAATGATACTGGATTTATCCACAGCATTGTGATTGTTGGAAGGAATATCCATCTGGTTCAGTCCCCAGTCTGGAGAAAAACACTGGAAATTTGGAGGCTGTTTGGAAAGATGGTATAAATGGTGAAGCAGAACTGTCATGCCCCTGTCAGAGTCTGAATCCAAGGAGAAAGATGAACAGCTGATAGGAAGTGGGAGTGTGGCTCAGTTGGCTGTGAAGAAAACTGGGGAAGGGCAAAGTCCAGCTGGGAAGAGATAGAATAAGGGAGAGGGAGTTCAGAGGAAGACCCAGGCCCACCCCCTCTTCATCCTAGGGAATGCAGGGAGGAATAGAGAAGAGAGCAACATGGGTTGCTTGGGGGAGGAAAGGCCCTGATTCCCTTCATTAGCCACACCTGGGAATGAGAGTTTAAAAGAAATGCATGCTGAGTGCAGCAGCTGCTGGGAGCAAATGTGAGTTTATCTTGTGTTGACTTTGCTTATCTATGTTCCTGGCATCTTCCCAACTGTGTGGAGTTATTACTGTGCCTTCACATCTGGAATTTTTGCTCCTGCTCTGTTACTTCATTTTGCTTGATTGGACTTATAGTTACAGTTTTTGTTGACCGCATTTCGGACTTGATTCTCTGCAGTCAAAGGCTGTTCCTGGGAGAGTTTATAACACAGTCAGATAATCAGTAAGAGTCCCTTTATTAGCTCCAGCTTTGCCTTTGTGCCACGCTCCGGGTCATCACAAGAACTACCGAGCACATTTCATGGGTTCTAGAAAACTGAGCACATGGAGTTGAGAATGAGGGGTATTTATACCTTCTCTTGGGCTTTGCACTTGAACTTCCTGCTCCTGTGCAAGAACATGCATTCTATTGGCTGTTGTAGGGGTCATAGATGGTTGTGTAGGTTGTCTGCGCTCTCAGGTTTGGTTGAAGTTTGGACTCTGATTCAATGTCCTGTTCTGACCAAGGCTTCCAAGACCATAATTACACACATGCTTATTTTAAAAACAAGTCTTGTTTTATTGCAAAGCTGGGAATTATTTTCATTCCCAGCCGGTAATGACTTTCACACAGTGCCACGAGATAAGCACCCACCTTTCTTCCCTGTGAAGTGCTGCCAATAACAGAAGTGTCCAATGAACTAGAAAAAAAAACCAGCTGAAGTACAAAGAGCTTCAGGAATGAATCTGAACCAAAGGAATGACTTTGCTTCCTGCACAGTTTTTGTCATCTTTGCCTGCCCTTTATACCTTGTGGGAGGGGCAATCACCTCCCAGTCTTTCTCCCAAGTCACCCCTTTTGTTTCAGCTGCTCTTGCCTTCTAGAAGCTCTGCACACACACACACACACTGGGAACAGGCTTCCCTGGGTCCTCTCCCTCGCTGCTGCCAGACTCTGGAGGCTCTGGAGGCAGCACCCTACTTCCAAATGGTCCTGGCCTCATCTCTGCATTGGATGCAGGACCCTCATCCAAGTCCTCTCCAGATTCCCTGACTGGTCCCCGTTCTTCCCCACTGTCTGATTTCACTGCCGTCTGCACAGGCTGCCAGCGAACCACAACATGTCCTTAGGAAATTGGGCAATGTAGTGAGCTCTGCTGCTAGTGGGTTAATCCTATTATGTCCTCAAGGGTCATGACTTAATCCCTTCACCCTGGAGCTGAAGGTCTTTTGTTTTGTAGATAGGATGACCCAGCTTTTCTTATTGGGCAAAAAATAGCTACTGGGGGCTTTTAAGAAAAGCGGGGGCTGTCTCTTTCTGTCTCCAAGAGCATGTTTCTCCATTCCTCCTTTAGGGAAAATATAATATTCTGCCTTTTTAATATTTCTCAAAATATTTCATTCTTCTATGAGGGGGTGCCTTCCCTCATAGATAATGTGCATGTTAAAGGAGACACATCTAAGCTTGACTATTTGGTTGTTCTTCATTTTCAACTTTACGGGAGGAATAAAAAAATATCTTCAAAGATTACTTAGGAAGAAATAGGAGGACATGAGGGATTGAGGTTACTTCTGCCTGAGGAAATATCTTTTCCAATTCTTAGTTTTGAAGTGCCTTTCCATGTTTACCTTTCTTAGGAACATCTAAGATCTTTGAAACTTGAGAATTAATTTCAGGTCAGCCTCACTTTTTATTCAACTAACTTTACCTTACAAGCCAAAGGATGCATCAATCAATCAATTTTTTTCAAGATTGTAAAGCCACATAAGCAGAAATATCTAATCAGGAGAACTGATGGAGGAGAGAGGTTTGATTCAAGGGGTATGAGAAAACCCAGCATGCACTTTGATCCCTTCCTCTCCATTAGTAAGTTTTACTTTAATTGAATTTTAAATTTGTGATCCTTATTTATTGTTTTAATTGGATGTCTATAAGCCACCTAGCGTTTTGTCTGGTGAGATGGGTGGTATACAAGTTTATAAATAAATAAATAAATAAATAAATAAATAAATAAATAAGCAAGCAAGCAAGCAAGCAAGCAAGCAAGCAAGCATTACCATTAAACTAAGAAATGGCTCTTCTCCCTAGTGTTGGCATAAGATGAGGTCAGACCATGGTGAAAATGTGGGTAACCTCAGAGAAGGGTAGTTGTTATGGCAGTATTTCTCTTTTGAGTTTTATTTTTGTTGTTCTTTACATGATTGTGTATATAATTGTATAATTGCTGTATATGTCTATGTATGTACTCCTATTTAACATTTACTATGGCGTTCCAGTCTCTCAGTACCAGCTGTCATCAGATCTGAAAGGAGAGAGTATCAAAATATATATATATTGTTTTCTCAGATACTGAAAAATGTACCAAGTGCCCAGATAATCAATATCCAAATGAGAAAAGAATCCAATGTATCCCAAAAGTTATAACTTTCCTCACTTATGAAGAACATCTGGGCATCATTCTGGTCTGCTTTGCCCTACTCTTGTTCCTAACAACAGGATTCATTTTAATCACATTCATTAAATACTTAGAAACTCCCATTGTCAAAGCCAACAACCGAGACCTCTCCTACATTCTCCTGGTATCCCTCTTGCTTTGCTTTTTGTCTGCTTTTCTTTTCATTGGCCAACCAAGAAAAGCCACTTGCCTTCTCCGACAAACAGTGTTCAGCATTGTCTTCTCAGTATCTGTGTCTTGTGTGTTGGCCAAAACAATAATGGTGGTGCTGGCCTTCCTGGCCACAAAACCAGGAAACCAAGTGAAGAGGTGGTTGGGGAAGAGCTTGGCCAACTCTATCATCCTTTCTTGCTCTGGTGTCCAAATAATAATCTGTGTCATGTGGCTGGGAGTTTCTCCCCCATTCCTTGACTCTGACCTGCACTCCCAGCCAGGAGAGATCATCCTTCAATGCAATGAAGGCTCTGTCACCATGTTTTATGTTGTTCTTGCCTACATGGGTATCCTAGCTGCCATCTGCTTCCTGGTGGCTTTTCTGGCCAGGAACCTGCCTGGGGCCTTCAATGAAGCTAAGCCGATCACCTTCAGCATGCTGGTCTTCTGTAGTGTCTGGGTTTCCTTTTTGCCTACCTACCTGAGCACCAAAGGAAAGTCGATGGTGGCTGTGCAGGTCTTCTCCATTTTGGTCTCTGGCACTGGGTTGCTGTGTGGCATCTTCTTCCCCAAGTGTTACATTATCCTTCTCAGACCAGATTTAAACACTAAAGCACATTTAATGACAAAAGTAGGGAAGTGATAATGAAATTGTTTCTTTGGCTCATACTATTTAATTATTTATTGCAGTTTTTATTGTTTTGTATGGTTCCTTTGCATTTGTTTGACAATTATGTTGTTTAAAACTGAATGACAAAAAATATATATGAAGAATCAAAGAATCAAAGGGCTGGAAGGGACATTGGAGATCTTCAACTCCCTAAACAAGGCAGGAGATCTTATTCCATTTGAGATGTATGGCTGTCCAAACATTTCTTGAAGACATCCAAGTAATGGAGTGCCCTTAAGTCAAGGAGTCAAGCTATTAAACTGGTTAATTATTCTTACTGTCATGAAATTTCTCCTTAGTTCAAGGTTTATTTCATTTTGATGAGCTTCCACCCATTTCTTCTTGACCTGCCCTCAGGTGCTTTTGAAAATAAGTCAACCTCCTCTTCTCTGTGACAGCCCCTGAAGTACTGGAAGACAACTATCATGTGGCTCATAATCCTTCTCTTTTCAAGGTCTCCAAATCTCTTATCAACTTTGCTGCTCTTCTCTGTAGTGTTTTTAGGGTCTCGGCATCTTTTTTTCTATCATGGTGACCAGAACTGAATGTAGTACTCCAAGTGTGGCCTCACTAGTGTAATATAAAGCAGTACTATCGCTTAGAAACAGGCGGATGCCTCCCCCGCCCTCTGTGGCCAGAGCAGGAGGGGCCCCCGAGGCTCAGGTGGGGGGGCTGGGGTCACACTTGGAGCCCTTTCTGGCCCCCCGGCCCTGGAGACAGGAGCTGGGCTTGGGGGTGGAGGGGAGGCCTTTGCCTGGCAGGAGATGGAGCCTCCTTCCTGGGGAGCAGAGCTGCTCAGACCCCCCCACCTGTCCAAGGCATCCCTGCCCGCCTCTCCTGGGATGCCTGGGAGATGCCAGGATGGATCAGACCAGATGGAGCCAAGTCCGCCCTTCCCCTCCGCTTGGCCCGCATCCCTTTCCTCCTCCTGGCTAAGGGCTCAGGTCTGTCAAAAGGGGCACAGAGGGAGATGATCTGGCCCTTCCTGCTCCCCCCATCCTGGGCTCCCAGGCCAGGAGGAGGGTCCTCGGTCCTTGGCTTCTTTCAATACTCTCTTCATCCCTTAAGTGCTGACATCTGCTGAGGGCTATGAAGAAAGGTGGGGGCTGCTCTCTGCCTGGAGAAACCTGTTTCTGCCTTTCTCCCTTTGGGAAAATAGAACCATCTTCCCTTTTTAATATTCCTCGAAATATCCCATTCTTCTAGGAGTGGGGGCTCTTCCCTCACGGTAAAGCAGAGATGTTCAGTCTCCCCTTCACAGATTGTCTCAAGGCAAAGTTTCCTGCAGAGAGGAGGGGTTGGGCTAGATGGTCTCAGGGTCTCCCTCACATTTATAAAGGTAAAATTCCATGATGCTGATCACAAACCCATCAATACACAATGGTATGTAAAAAAGACTACAGCGTTTTCAAATCAGCAGTGCTAAATATCAAAATGGCCTGGTATTTACTCTGTGCAGCCATCATTCCCTGAGTAATTGAATTGGCCAGATCTTCTGAGATGGTGTGCAGCCCATTCCTTCTCTGAGATTCCTTCTCCAAAGGATCTCAGATGAATGGATCCACAGTGACACACACAGGCCTCTAGTTGCCCACAGGCAGAAGAAGGCAGAGGCTGATGGCTTTTCCCAGCTTGGAACAGGTGTGTCTCCCCACAAAATCTCTTTCCTCCATCTCATCACACAGCAAGGGACACCAGCCATCTCACAGCCCAAGAATGCCCAATTCTGGTATCCCACGTTAATTTGAACCCCCCCAAGTTTTATACCCCCAATCAATAAGTACCATTGTGGGACTGGAACTCAGAGCCTCCTGGGGATTGGTCCACAGTCCCCCCCAAGGAATGCATGGAGCCTGGGGGAGGATTAGAATGCAGAACCTCCTGGATGGAGGATGAAACTCACCCACCGGGTTTCAGGCCTAAGGTGGGACTCAAACTCCCAGTCCCCTGGTGAGTGGCTCAGAGCCACCCAGTTGGCTTTGATGTGGAAGGTGGGATTCAAACTCCCCTTCAATTCCTTCCCCCTCACCAGGCACCCCCGGCCCCTCCCATCCAAAGGGCTCCTTCAGCAGCTACATTGGCCTGCTGCCCCCTCGCCTCCCTGCTCCCTTGCAGCCAGGTTGGGCAGCACCATGCGGGTCCTCCTCCTGCATCCTGCTGCTTTCCTTTCACCCTGGCCTCCCTCCCTCCTGGGGCTGGCGGCTGCAGGCAAGAGGCAGGTGTCTGGACAGGCTTCCTCCCAGCCCACTGCAGGGTTGCAGGCAGGGGCTTCTGCCTCTTCCCTCCCTGGCCACATTGGGGCTCTGTCTCCAGAGGCTGCAACACACCTGCCGAGGAGAGTGGCCAGAGGACCCACAAGGGGCAAGAGTGTCCCCTGGATCTGACAATGGCAGAAGCCCCGCGTGGATGGGCAGCCTCTGGGTCTCCATGGGACCTCTGGGTGTCCAAGGGGAGCCAAAGGCCCAGAGCTCTCTCACCTCTGCCCCTCCCACTCTCTGTGCTCTTTCTTGCCCCCCACCTTAGCAGCTGCGATGACCCAGAGTATCTCAGAACTATAACAAAATCCAAAACGTAACTAAAAGTCCTTTAATGCCTTCAACTTGGCTTCCCTGTTTAATTGTTCACAGTGGAGGAGTCAAAATAACATTTCAAAGGCAAAAAAAACAGTTCGCATTTAAAGAGCCAATAACGAAGAAAAAGCCAAAAACAAACCGCAATAATACAGATCCTCGGCAGACCAGGATAGATAATGGCCAGCTGCAGGAAGATAACCAGGGACAGTCCGTTGGAAGAACGCCAACCAAGATAAACCTTCTTTAGAACTGAAACATTAACCTTGACTCCAGCAGCCTGACTACGCATTTCCATACTTATATACAGAGCTCCCAGCTGTAAGCCCTGAGGAGCATCATGGCCCTCTCCTCCTGAGTAGACCACGCTTTTCCCTGATCCTCTCCTCCTGCATGCCCTGGGATGGATAGGAGATGGGCCTGGATCATCCTCTGAGTGCTCAGCCAGCCTCTACCCTTCCCCAGCCTTCTCTACCACCTCTGGAGCCATACTCCCCCTCCCTGTTGGCTGTTCCTCCTCTTCCTCGGAGTCAGTCTCCACCAGGGCATGATAGCAGCTTCCTGCCGAGAAGTCCCTGGAGGGGCAGCTGAAGGCCCTGTGTCCCCACTTTCTGCCTCTGCCTTTGTCGAGGGCTCCGCTGAGGCCCCTGAATGCCCAGAGCCCCAACCTCTGGAACTTCTGCCTGTTGGGACATTGCAGGGGGAGGATGGAGGAAGCCCAGCCAATCTTTGCTCCCCAAACTACAGTCGGAAACATCCGGAGGAGGCGAAGTTTCCTCTCACTTGGGGGGGAGGATTAAAAGAGGGAGGGAAGCAGTCTGTGTCAGGTGGAGGGGTAGGAATGGCACCAGTTCCCCCCGCCTGGACCTTCACAGCATCCCCACGTTCTGCCAACACATGAAGAAAATCACCTGGCTGAAAAGCTCCATCTGTTTGCTGCTTCTCTTCATTCATATGGGCACTTGGTGAAGCCGTTGTGTGAGGGCGTTTGGTGGGAGAGAGGGCAGGACCGTTGGGTCAGGTGAGGCAATCCAGACAATCCCTCAGTGCCTGGAGATTGCGAGGGTCTGGAGGGAGAGGGAGCCGCTCCCCATCACTTGGAAGGCTGGGAACAGGACAGGGCCAGGAGACTTGTGGGACCCCACTTCCCCCTCTGAGGGTCCCTTTCTGTCTCACCAAGCAAGGGGGGGTTGCCTCCCGGTACTGGCCTTCCAATGATGTCATCCTGGGAGATGAAGCTGCTGCCCCTTGTCCAGAGCAGCTTTGTCCTGAAAGGCTCCACCGAGGGATTAAAATAGAGTTTGCTAAGGATCATATTTGCAATTAGGAGCCATTATGGGACCTCAACATTGATGACCAATTGATCAGCAATCTCTGTGGTGAAGCCAAGCTGACCACCTTCATCATACTGGTCTTCTGCAGGGTCTGGATGACTTTTGTGCCCACCAACCTGAGCACATAAAGGAAACACATGGTGGCTGGGCAGGTCTTCTCCATCGCCTCCACTGCTTGTCTGTTGGGCTGCATCTTCATCCCCAAGTGCCACATTATCCTTCTGAGGCCAGAGCTGAACACAAAGGAGCATCTCACAGCCAGAATAAGTGTAAAAACAGGAGAGATAATAGCACGACATTGAAAGACTTCTGAAACTTCCTTTTATTTGAAAGGAGACATTCTTTACATTTAAATATTATTTCCATTCAGATAGCATCCAGAAGAATATCGTATGTCTGTGTTTGAAATGGGAAATAGTCCAATGACTGTTCCCTTCTGTTCCATCTCAATAAATCTTACTAAAGAGAACTCTGTGAAAATCATTCAGAGGAATCATTCAGAGGTCCTCCCACTCCCACAGGGGCCCCATCCACCATGTGCATCCTCACAACCATAGGAAAGACCACCAGGTACTCTGGAACCATTTTCTGGGCTAGGTTAGGGCAGGGCAAGATGACACCATCCACCATGTTGTGGGCAGTTTCACCATCTCAGCTACAGACTTCACAGCCCACACTTTATTAAAAAGTCTTACATGACCACGGAAAGACCACACAAAAAGAGTAAAGGAAAAGTGTGAAAATGTACCAATTCTATAACTTTCTCCCTGTTTACCCAACGATATAGTCCACAGACTGTCACTTTCCTGCCTCTCATCCACACATTGATATTGTTAGAAAAGATGAGAAATGAAGGCCTTCATTCGCCATGAAATTCCACTTCAGACACAAGGAACTTCAAAATCAGCCCCAACTTAGGATCCATATATGGAGTTCTGATGTGAAAGGACAGCCCTGCCCTTAACACTTGGCAGGGTTCACTAGGCCTTGGCTTCCTTGGCATTCAAGACAGGCAGCCCCACCATTAAGGGACAGCAACCTAGACTAGAGTGTTGCCAAACTCCATCATTCTGGGTGACCTTCCCCAACTGTATCTGGAGACAAGAGGCAATGCTGAAAAACAGCAGAAGTCAACTCCCTGGTTTCTGAACTCCCTTCATCCAGCATCACTTTCTGGACATGTCCTGACAGGAAAGACACACAACCACAACAAAAGTGCCCTCGGGAGTGGATCTGTGATTTTTCACTCGGATGCTTTTTCCAGTCTCTCCTCTGCACAGAGGAAGTTTGGGGATCCCAAGAGGAGAAATTATTTCTTCCTGTAATTATGACCATCCAGAGCTTTGAAGTCTTATGCTACTTCTCCAGTGGCTGCCTTCCACAGAGAAAGCAGACTGAAGCCCCATGAATGATGGACCTCCTGGTTCTGCTTCTGCTTTTGCTGGTGTCCATGCCAGCCTCTGGGAAGCATGGACTGAAATGCCCGCTGAGTTTGGATCACAGGATGGAAACAGTTCATGGAGCTTTAACAGGCCAGGAGACCATCTTGTTGGTATATTGACCACTGTCAACACAATGTTGCATACATCTTGGCTTTTCAACATTGCTCCTTCTATTCAGTCTGTTTCAAGGTAATTCAGGAACTGCATTCCTTCCATTTGCATTTCTAACACTCCCCTTTCCTTCTTATTTTATTTATTCCTATATTGCACCACTTGTCTGATTTCTTGAATAATTTTCATTTCCATGGCTTCTCTCTTTTGTCTTATTTTGTGGAAGAGACTCAGATCCACAGATGGCACTAAAAACCCTGAAAGAATTCCAGATTTTCTTCTCCCAGTTCATTCCTTTAATGCATTCCTTAAATACTGGATTTTATTTACAGTAGTGATGCTTGGTTTTGAATCAATAGAGTCTACTTAAGATTTAGTAGGTTTGTGGAGACGGAGGATTTAATTTTTTAAAAATATTTGTTGTTGCTTTTGATTATAATAATAAACGTCTTTTTACAATAGGAGACCTAATCTTACTTTAGGTGGCTTACAATTAATTTTAGCCATTCAAATGGTCAGCAAGAACTCCCAGCTCCTCCACAATCTCACAATTGGCTATGATATCCATGACAACTATTTGAGCCCTTTACGCACTTCAGATGTCTTACTGGACATTCTCTCCACTGGAGAAGCCAATGTCCCCAACTACAGCTGTGGAAGGAAGGAGAACCTTCTGGCTCTTCTGAATAGAGCTAGAAGGGACATCTCCATCCAGATATCAACATTAGCCGACCTCTACAAAGTCCCACAGGTGTGTTTGTGTGTTTTTCTATTTTGGTGTTTTGATGCAACCATATCTTTTCCATGGAATTCAAAAGCTGTTTTACAACATATCAGATATGTTTATAAATAAAGTGATATGTATAAACAATTACAGGCAAGTTTGTCTAATAGATACTGTGGGTAAAATATATGCCATGTTCCTCTTAAGTAAACTTCAGGTTGGGTAGAAGAAAAGTGCATTCCTTGAAGAAGAGCCAGAAGCTTTAGGAAGAGTTAAAAGCTGTATAAATTTGCATAATAAGTAAGAAATCAATTAATAATGTAATATTTTCAACAGATTTGTCCTGAAATATCTAACCACAAAATATGTCAGAGCTTGCTGGCTTTCTAGATGTTAGTGCAGCATTTGATACAGTTGAGAGAGAAACATTATGGAGGAATTTGACTGCCCTCAAAATGGAGCTCAGCCTGTTGGCCCTGATCCAAGCCCTTTCTCCAAGCCCTTGTTTGAGAGGGAGGCTTGGGCTCAATGGAGCCCTGAGAAGAAGGATCGATACTTACCAAGGAGGAAGGGAAGGGGGCATATTTGAACCATTGCTATTCTCTCTCGACATTAATTCCTTGCCTGCACTAATGAAGGATTCTAAAATACATATATCTAACATGCTAAATACATATGAGAACACCATGGTTTATTATCCACAAAGAATCCAGGCTATTGAGGAAGAGAAATATGTAACCATCCTCAATAAGGATGGAACAGTGAAATGGATCAGCTGCTCCCAACACACCTTCCAAATTGCCAAGTATTGAAACCAGAAATGCCTATAGGGTGAGTCTCCAGAATAAGAGGTTACTTGAATTAGAGGGCCATGAATTAAGGTTTGAATGGCACAGCTACTTATGGAATGATAAAAGTAAAGTTAATGTTGATTTTAATAATCATGTTGTTAGACGTGCCACACTAAGAGTTTGGAATAAATATAAAACAAGGCTGTCTACGAAGCTGCCTCTTTGGGTGTCACCCCAGGAAGCCTTTTTTAAGAAAAGAAATGGTGGTGAAGCCAGACTGGTTGATGTATGGTAAAATTTTATCTTTCAAGCCTGGTGACCCAATACTAAAGGCCAAGGGAAACACCAGAATCAGAAGGTTATGCTTGCTATTGGTTTACTTATCAACAACTGAAAGAAAGATTTAAACTGGATAAAAAGTGCTATGGATCTGACTTTGTGAAAAATGAATTGGAAATCTCATTATGTGGTAACGATGAACATATTATCACTAAGATCTATAATATGTTATTCAAATTAAATTGGAAAATGAACATGTAAAACATTGTACTATTCAGTGGGCAGGAATTTTGGATATAATGTGATGCTTGAACAATGGGAAACTATGTGGGCGAAGGGCTTAAAATTTACATTAAATTATAATCTAAAATAAAATGTCTATAAGATGATGTATCATTGGTATTTAACACCACGTAAGTTATCCAAGATGTATAAAAGTATGTCAAATAAATGTTGGAAGTGTAAAAGTAAAGAAGGGTTTTTTATCATCTATGGTGGACATATGATAAAGAAAAAATGTGGATTATGATTCATATTTTGATACAGACAATTTTGAAAATGGAGATAAAAATCAAACCAGAACTTTTCTTTTTGAGTCTAATGGAAAAAGAACTGGAAAAAAATGGAACTTTGTTATTATATATGTTGACAGCACCAAGACTGTTGTATGGGCAAACATGGAAGGACACTTTAATTCCTAGCAAGGACCAATGGTTGCAGAAGTTAGCAGAAATGGCAAAACTGACCACTGTGAATAAAGAAAAGAACATAAGTACTTTTCTTTCCACATGGAAACCACTTCTGAACTTCTTGCTTGAAGTGGAAAAGAATGAAACTTTGATTTTGATTTTTACTGAGTAGATTGATAGATCTTTTCAGAAATAGCTTGTTCATATTATTATGAAAAAGCAAAAGTTGTGATTTGATGTTAATGCCTTATTTTACTGCAACAGAGAGAGTTAGAAGTCAATGTTTCTTTTTCTTTAATTATTCTCCCTCACTTCTCTTGCCACTTTTCCTCCACACTGTTTTTCTATTTACTTTTGTATTCTGTATTTTACAATATTTTATAACTCAATAAAAATGTTAGAGAAGAAAAAAAGAAACCAGAAATACCTAAATATCTTAGGGTGGTGTTTACTTGAGCAAGATTTCATCAGCTAAAAACTATGGTCAAATATCAAAGATTTAACTTATAATTAACAGACTTTTATTTGTGGAGCTCCAAAGACAGAAGATGTAATACATCTGTAGGTTGAATGTCAATTGCAGAAGGAAAGAGAGAGATCAGAGTCTTGGACTGCATGTTAGACAAACAACTTACATTAAAGCAACATATTTCCTGTGCAGTCAGTATTCAAAATTTATATAGAATCCAGACCTTTATTGGAACAAAGCAGTTCAGTTGAAATCTACATATGAGTCTGATTGCAGTAAATTATTAGAGTAATACAGAAATGGCATTTTTATTTATTTCTTGTATTTCATTTTTATATACTATGTTGTTAATGTTCTGTGTTTAAAATTCTGTTTCTTGATATTGTCTAACAGCTAATCAACAATAATCTCTTTAATTTGGTGATCAAAACAATGTGGGATTGATTAAAAGCTAATATTTTGGACTTGATTTGACCCTAAGTATAACACAACATTCTTCATTGCTTTTTCAGTTCAGTTATCAAACTTCTTCAGAGGCTTTAAGTGATAAAAGTCAATTCCCTTTTTCAATCAGTTACTCCCAAAAAGGATTCCAGTACCCAGCAATTGTCCAACTCCTTCTCCACTTCAGATGGACCCTGATTGGTCTCTTTGCTTCAGCCACAGAAAATGGAGAGAACTTCATGAGAATTTTTACTCCTATGCTTGTCAGGAGTGGGATTTGTGTTGTCATATCACAACAATTCTCAACAACTGAACCTACAGTAGCCCTCAGGGAGACCCTCTCTAAGTGGAGACAAGTCAATGTCTTTGTTCAGTTCATGGAATTAGATTCCATTGAGGTCAGAATTCTTCCTTTCCATTTAACATTTGAGGATTTGTCAGGACCCACTAAAGGGAAAGTTTGGATCCTCACAAGTTTTTCACGGTATAATATAAACAACCACAGACTTTTGAAATATATTCATAGTATTTGGAACTTTAGCTGTCTGGCAAAAGAAAGGCCAGTGGATGATGCCTTTGAACCCTATTTCTTTCTGGATGATCAATTTATAGAGCATTCTTTTCACTGTTTTCCTCACAAGCGCATCCGTTCTGTCAAAGGCCGCAAAAGATGCACCCAGAAAGCCCCAGTGGAGACCCAGAGGAAAAGGAACAGGATCCGGAGCGAAAATGACCCTCATTCATACTATATCATTCAGACTCTGGCCCAGGCCTTGAATGCGCCTATTCCTCCAGAAAGAGGAGGAGAAGGAAGGAGGGCGAAGAGAGGTTGGGGTCTCCAAGGCTGCAGCCATGGCAGGTATGGGGTCCCAATAGGGGTCCATTCATCTTGGTTCCTTTGGAGAAGGAGCCCAAAGGAGAAGGAGGGAATCGTCTCAATCTGCTTGTCAAAGGGAAATCATGAAGTCCAGGCAATTCAAATGAACATAAAGGTTCACCCCAGGCTCATGCTGTCCACAAGAATCGGAACCGCCAACAGTCAAGGCAAACAGGTGGTAGACAAGGGTCCACAGAATTATGGAGGGGGGGGCTGGACCAAATCTCCTGTGGGCGGGACTCAAGGCTAATGATGCCTTTGACCCCCTCACTCAGGCTCAGTCTGATGATCTCCTACGCTATTTATACTACAAAAGATCTGCAGATCTGGGCAATCTAATTGTTCAGGGGGAAGAAAGAATCGATAGCAGAACAGAGAATTTTGGATATTAAACATGGCTAATGTTAAAAGGCTGTGTATATAAATAAATTCCTCCATGTATGGTTTATAAATAAGATTACAGAATTTTATCATTATGAATTTCTAAGAGCCCCTGAGACCATCTAGCCCAACCCCACCTCTTTGCAGGAATCCAGTTAAAGCTTCTCTTACTGTTGGCTGTTCAGTCTTTGCATTCAGACAATCCGTGAAGGGGAGACTGAATTGCTCTGCTTCACTGGCTCAGCTCTAAAACAGCTCATCCTTTTAGGATATTTTTCTCTTCATTCATCTAAAATATTCTCTCTTGTAACTGAATTCACTTTTCCCTGATTGACACTCTGGAATAATAGTGAGCAGATCTTGCGCTCCTCCTGTGTAACGTGTGTCAGTGGTTGGAAGAGGACTGCATCCTCCCATCTCCAACTAAGAGATTGTGTCAGTTTAAAAAGGGGCTCCCAGACTCCTCCTGATCTTCAGCTCTTCTCCTTGTGGTCTTTTCTCCAGGCTAAGAGCAGCTCCTTTGAGCTCTTCCTTGGCTTATTTCTCCCTCCCTGAAGTTCACATAGATTTTGTGCAAATTCTCCCCCAAATGTGGTGCCTGCAAGAGGACCTGGTCCTTGAGTTGGGGTCTCCCCAAACCAGAATGTTCATTTCCTGAGATCCTTATGGCTTCATTTGCCTTCTTTCCATGAGCCTCACCTGCTGACTCTGATTCCGTTTCCAGTTAAGTACGATTTTGAGTGCATTTTCACAAACATACATATCAAATTTAGTATCCCTCATCTTTCTTCCAGTCCATCATTCATGTTCTTATATGAGACTCTATTGTTAGTCAAGTCCTAGTTGCTAAAAGTCAGAAATTTTTCTATTGCTTTTTAATTGTGTGCTAATCATAAATATTGTTTCTGGAAACTTGATGTTCCTCTTATTAAATTTTATTTTATTCAAAAAGGTAAAAAAACAAGTTTTGGAAAATAAAACTATTACAAAGACAAGACACAACATTTTTTAAATTGTGCATTAAAAATAGACAAAACATGCATATTGTCCCATTAGTTGAATACAATACAGTAATAATAGATTCCCCCCCCCTTGCAAAACAGGCTCACAATTATAAACTACACATCTATTTGTAATTATCTGACTTGTCATCTATCTGCTGTATATAAAAAAGTAGTTTAACAGGCAACCCAACAATAAAATTAAAATTCAAAACTTCAAAATTGTTTGTTATCTGCTATTCTTTTTAACACAGAGAAAAATTACACGGGCTTCTTATCTATCACAGACCACCACAATCATTACCTCTGATCGATCCAGAATCTGCCCAGGGTTAAACATCTTTGTTTGATTATTAATAATAATGTATTTCTTGAACATTATAATTAGAATCTTTCCCAACAATTGCTTTCCTTTCCCCAAAGTCTTGGACCTCCTGTAAATTGACACACAATGCCTCTTAAGACTTGTTTTCCAGTTAAATGTGAGAAGTCCATTCCCCCATCTCCCTCAATCGTCTGGAAAGAATCCATTCCATCCGTTCTGTCCACTGTGAGTCTTCAGGGTCCATGGCCTCTCCAGCAGGGGTGGGATTCAAATTTCTTAACAACTGGTTCTGTGGGCGTGGCCTAATTGGTGGGTGTGGCTAGGTGGTCATGTGATGGTTGGGCGTGGCCAGGTGGCCATGTGACTTGCAAACCAAATGTAAGTGGTCCTCGTTTAATGACCAGGTCCTCACTTAATGGCCGATTGCTTAGCAAGTGTTCCAATTTACGACTGCCCTCCACAGAGCTACTTGGCCTGTTTTTGGTGTTTTGACAGCCAGTCACACACATACACACATACACACACACCCTTCAAATCCTGCCATTCTTTGATTCTGTAAGAATCTCCTGCTGGAGCAGGGCATTGGACTAGATGACCTCCGAAATCCCTTGCAGGCAAGCCCTAGATTGCTCTGCTGCTTCAAAGTCTTCTGAAGCCAGGGTTTATATCCTTTCTTCCTCTCCTTTTTTTCTCCCTCCCTCCCTCCTTCCATGTATTTATCTATCCACTCATAATATATCTCATTTACTTTCTTTTTCTTTCTTTCTTTCTTTCTTTCTTTCTTTCTTTCTTTCTTTCTTTCTTTCTTTCTTTCTTCCCCTTCCTTCCTTTTCTTTCTTTCCTGTCCTCTTTCTTTTCTTTCTTGTTGTGGTAGCCACTGAGATTCCCTGGATGACACTAGAAGCTAGCAGCACACTGCAGCCTGGTGGAGGGGCCTTTTTGCTACCCCATGATCTCATCCTCTATCTATTCGGTTGGAAAGTCCCTGATTTTCCAGGTTTATAGGTGATCTCATTTTACTAACATCACCACTAGTCTTAAGGATTGGTTGGGAGGTTGCACCAATGTGGTTGAGGGGTTTCACCCATGTGGGATCTATTCTCCAATCCAAATGCTGTATCTATGCTACTCTTCCTTGCTTGTAAAATGGTATAAAAGAATAGACTGCCAGGCAGTCAGACATCTTTGGACACTGAAATGACTGGTTATTGAATCCCCACATCTTGTATCTTCCTTCTCTCTTTCTCTCTTTCTTTCTCTCTTTCTGTATGCCCCTCTCTTTCTCTCTCCCCCTCCCTCTCTCCCTCTTTCTCTCTCTCTCTCTTTCTGTCCCATCCTCCTTCCCTCTCTCCTTGTAAAGCTGGGAAATCCACCTGAAACACACACGTACACACACACCCAGGGGTGGGATTCTCCCAGTTTGGCCCTGTTCTATTGTACTCTACCTATCAGAGAATAAACCTGCAGGCAGGGATTGTGCTTTTTAATCTGTGTGCAGGGTTTTAAAAAAATACATGCAATCAACAGAAACAAATGAGGCAGTTTACAAACAAGAGGATGCTCAGAGCAACCCCAGTTCTGCAGTATCATAGAATAAGAAGAGCCCAGAAGAAAGGCAATAGCAGGAAGGAAGAGGAGGGAGGGAGGGAGGGAGGGAGGAGGAGGAGGAAGGAGGAAGGAAGGAAGGAAGGAAGGAAGGAACCCTACTGAGGGCTGCAGAATCATGCAGCCTTTAATGTTTCAGATTGGTGACCCTTCCTAGACCCAACTGATGCTTCTTATTGTATCTACAGTACATGAGTTTCAGTCCCAAAGATGCTCCTTCTCCCCAGGAGCCCAACCTTCAGTTCTGGAGGAATACTTCTGCACCCTTTCACTCTTTGTTCCTCAACATCCTTCTTACATTGAATCACAAGCTATCAAACCAGATCAGAACCAAGAACAACATTTGCAGTTATGCTGCAATGGTCATAAGTGTGAAAAATGGTCATGTCACTTTTTTCAGTGTAATTGTAACTTTGAATGGCCACTAAATGAACTGTTGTAAGTCAAGGATTACCTGCACAAAAATACAAAAGTACAAAAAGCTTCTTTGCTTGCAAAAAGCTGCCCTAAATACCAATCATTAGATTAAAAATACCTGCAAGACAGAGTTATAAATCAGGCAGGGTGCCAGAGCACCTTTAGGAATGAAAATAGTTAAAATGCAGTGATAAGTATCAAACAGCCAACTCTTGCTCATAAAGCAAAACCCTTTAGCAGAGAGGTCATTTAAGCTCTCCAGAAAAAGCAGACCCAGGAAAAGTAATCCTTAGACCCATTTGTACCATTTAAAAATACTAGCTGGCCTCACTCATCTCACAAGATATCATAAGGAAATCACCCAGATTTAAGGAAAGGTCACATGGCCTCCAGAAAGGAAGTAAAAAAATCAGTGCCAAGCTTGCATCCTGCCTCTTGGAAGTATACCCCAAAAGGACAGTGCCAGATAGTACTAAAGCAGTGAAGGAAGACCCCTCCCAAATAGAGAAAGAAACCATGAGGCAAGAAAAATTCAAACACAATACAAATAAGTAAATCACAACAGTAGCTGTTGCTTGTTGAAGCTGACTAGGGAAAATTATCCCATCAATAAACACAGGATTAAATTTCACCAAGGACAGAATTCAGCTTCACCAAAAACCAGTTTTAGACCAAAACTCAGAAAAGGTGTTATGTATATGTACACAAAGTAGTTGGGTTGGCAATATATAAACCACAAAATGTATGTTTGTAGTTTTAAGAAAAACACTGCATTGATTTATACTATATTCTGATGGGTTGAGTATGTTGCAAGTTGCCATAAGAGGGAGTTGGAGATCATGGTTTAATCTCTCTCTGATATTCTGTTGCTATCTAAGGTTCTCTGTTGTATTTATGTTTTGATATTTGTGTATACTGTAAATGACTTGAAACCGGTTAGAAGACTTTTTTTAAAATTTTATTTAGTAATCACACACAACCAAACAAAGACATAAACAAAACATGACCAAGCAAAAAACATACATTAAATTCGAACCAAGTACTGCTGAGCTTGTATCACTCATTGTCCATCATTTGTTAAGTCCAATTCAAAAAAGCTATTGGATCTTTTTCTTATCTAGCCATCCATAGAAATTGTTCCATGTTTTGTAATAGTCCATTTCTTCCTTATTTTTGATTTCCATTGTCAATTTGTCCATCTCTGCGCACTCAATAATTTTCCTTATTAATTCTGCCTCCATTGGAGTTTCAATGCTTTTCCAGTTTTGTGCGAAAGTCATCCTCGCTGCTGTGATAATATGAATCATTAAGTAGAAAATTTCCTTCGGGTATGTCTTATTAGTAATTCCAAGTAAAAAGAATTCTGGTTTAAAGTTTATATCTTCATCGCAGATTTCTCGTAACCATTTGTGTATTTCATTCCAAAATTCCTGGGCCTTTCTGCAACTCCACCATATGTGATAATATGTACCTCTTTCCTTATTACACTTCCAACAGATAGGAGACAATTTATTATTTATTTTGTTTAGTCTTGTTGGTGTTATATGCCATCTGTAGAATAGTTTGTATAGGTTTTCCTTATATGGAATTGGAGGTTATTTTTTATTTCTAGTCCAGATATTCTGCCAATCATCCAAATTTATGTTGTGACCAAAGTTTCTCATCCAACGTATCATTGTTTCTTTTACAATTTCTTCTTCTAATTTAGCTTGTAATAATACTCAATAGGTTTTTTTTAATCATTTTTTCATCTGGTCCTAGCAAAATTTCATCTAATTCCATCCTAGTTTTGCTAATGCCCAATTCCTTTTTGTCTTTTGCGTGTTTAGATTGGAGTTGCAGATAGGCCCACCATTCTAATTCTATTCCCTGTTCACTCAACTGCTGAATGTGAAGGTCCGTGCTCCGCAGAGTCATCTGCCCGCACGTTCCTTCTCTCTGACAGCCAACCGGAAGTCCGGTTAGAAGACTTTTTGATTGGATATTATTTGAACTGTTAAACGTATATGACTTGGACTGTTTATTGGATTGTGCTATTTCTTCGAGTAAACTTTAACCCAATTTAGTGTATCTGAGCATGGCTGCATAATTATTCATAACTGTTCTCATTATGTTTCCATGTGCATATCCTTGTTAATCAAGGGTTACTCTGTACATGTCATAAGATAAACTCACATTTGAATGTCAATCCTTCTAATTAGCGAAGAAGCCTTGCTGAATGTCACCCATCTTGGTTCCCTGTCACTAAAAGCTTTGCTTCATTATTCATGATTTCTTCAAAGTGCTGATTGTCCAGGGAAGTATTTCCTCCCAACAGTTAGTGTAAAAATCTTAAAACAACCCTTCCCCTTTAAGTAAGCCAAGCCTCACAAGCTCTGGAGGCAGGAAGTCTAGCATGTCTGCCAAGAATGTAATAAGGGTGGGAAAAAACAAAGGCATTCTCCAAACTGCTTATAAAGTTAACAAGGGGTTCTATAGAACCGGACAGAACTGGTAGAATCCCACCCCTACTCTCCAGCCATCTCCACGCAGCCTGCCTTCCAACCAGACTCCTCCTTCAGGGGTGCCAGCAGCAATTTACGTTCCACTCCATCCCACCATCCATCCATCCAATCCATCCGATTCAACAATTGTTGCTTCTTTCTGATTATCGTCTTTAAGTTGATTTAAAGCCATTGTTATTTTATCAAACTTTTAAAATAAAGCTTCAGACAAGACTTGCAAGTTTAAAGAATTTATATTCTTTAAATCAGGTCAAATTAGCTTACTCTAAGATTGTATTAATTGCCATATTAATGACAATATAGAAAAATTGATGACCAATGGCAAATTGTTATCCATCACCTTCAGGTTTCATAGGAGAGATTTAAAAAATTCAAAATTATCTGAGTATCATTTTGAAGACAGTTTTTTTCCACTTAGTCATCACACCATCCCTCAGGTTTCTAATCACATCACAAAATCGTTTGTTTCACTTATAAAGCTAATGGCAGTATTTGTATCCTGATTAAGCCTATTTGGAGAGTAGACAATTGTAGAAGAAAGATTTAATGTGGGATAAGAAACCAAGTTTTCTCCTCTTCAAATTCCTGGATGTTCCCATTCTAGTTTAATCCCTTTCTGGAGAAGAATGAATTTTGGAATATTTCCAATGTGAAATTCTACTTGGACCAAAATGGAGAGATAACAGCACATCTGGGGATCGATGGCTTCTTGGTTCTTCCCAAGGAGGAAATCAAGGACAAGATTCTGGCATATTTTCACAGACAGAGACTTATTATCAAGCAAGATGTTCTTTCACAGCTAAAGATGCTCAATAAGGTGGGAAAAATTTTGGTGTCTTTTCTCTGTTTTTCAAAGCCTGAGGTCCCATTTCCCATGGGCCAAGCCTAGAGTCTCCAGGGTGGTTGGCCTTCCATGCCAGTTGGTGTCTTCTAATGGAAGTTCTTCAAGAGACAGGACCTCAGTGGGGTGGCTTTGCAATGAAATCTTTCAAGATCTTACTGGTCAGAGGTTTCTTTCTTCATCACAGTTTAATTTCATATTAAAAAATCTAAGGGAATAAAAGTTTCCTAAATCTTTTACAGTAAACTTTATTCTCAGTTTTAATGTGAATATATTTATTTATTTATTTATTATTTGAACTTATATGGCGCCCCATCTCCGAAGACTCGGGGCGGCTTACAACTAAAACAAGAAACAATAAATACATTAAAAAACAATTAAATTAAGTTATAAGTCCAAACATTTATAAAGTGATTAAAACCAACCCTCCCCAAAGGGTCACAGCCCGGGTTGGTCAAATAACCAGGTCTTTAACTCACGGCAAAAGGTGCGGAGGTCAGGGGCCAGGCGGAGCTCCAAAGGCAGTTGATTCCAAAGGTCAGGGGCCGCGACAGAAAAGGCTCGTCGTTGGGGAACCGCCAGTATATCATCATACTTAATTTTATTTTTCAATTCCATTGCTGTAGGCTTTATTAAATGGAAAGTACTTTACTGTATTGTTAAATTCCAAAAGCAAAAGGGGGGAACTAAATGAAGGATCTGCCAGTTGTTCTACCTCCTGCATCTGTTTAAAGTAGTCAGAGATTTCTTATTTACCTTAGTGAAGACCAGAGGTTACTTGTCACCATCCATTTCTCCCTCCATTTTCCATGGATGGAGCGTCCTAACACATTTTGTGTTCCATTCCTATTTTTTTTCTGCTCAGTCCTTTCCTCAGTCCAGATGTGTGGAAAGTTGTCCTCCTGGATTTGTCAAGAGGGCTCGAGAAGGAGAGCCAGTTTGCTGCTATGACTGCATTCCTTGTCCAGAGGGGACTTTCTCCACTCAGGAAGGTGGGTGATACTGAGGAAAATTGGACCCCTTGTGGAACTGGATCCATCCAGAACACTGTCATGAAAGTGAAAGTTAAAGGACAGATTGAAGCTCACCTGGTGTTTTTTTTTACTTTTAACCTGCACAATTTCTCATCTAAAAGGATGTAAATCAAAAAGACTTTGAAGGGGGGGCTGGGAAGAGATGGGAGGAGGGGGTGGCAGACAGGGCAAACTTTATTAACAGCAGAGGAAATATCTCTTCCGCTTTTTATTTCAGATAAGTGCTGCTAAGTTCACCTTTCTAGGACACCTGAGTTCTTTGGAACTTGATGAATTGTTTCAGGTCCACCTTCTGAAAGACCTTGCAATTCCCTGTTTATTGGCCTCCCCTTCAGGATCCCTGAGAAGGTGTCCCTGGTCCATAATGTGGTGCTGTGGATAGTTATGGGGGGAGCTCATTACACAAATAGTCTTGCCAGTCATGTAGATAAATCAATCTTTCAGAAAGAGCTGGAAGGGACCTTGGAAGTCTTCTAGTCCAGCCCCTGATCAAGCAGAAGAAACTATACTATTTTCAGGCAAGTAATTGTTCTCAGTGATAGGAAGTTTCTTCTTAATTCCAGATTGCTTCCACATGTTACAAGATACAGTAGGTATCCTCCAAGTCCAGTATATTAACTTCCATGTGGCAAGACTCAGGATGTTTGCCTAAAAAGATTATATGATTCATTGTTAATCTCTAATAATGTAAGTTCCTATGAAGATTATCCACATTACACTGGAAATAATTACTATCCTAGAACTTCCCTCAACTTCATATACCTAGCTACATCATTTTTTAAAAAATTATATCCTTCTTATGCTCTTTTTAATGACATTGTTAAGAAATACTTTTGGAAAATGCCAAAAGTATCAGCTGTTATCCAAAAAAGGTATTTCTTGTAAGATAAAAGAGCAAAATATTAAAGTAATATTGCTTTTTTGCTTTCTCAGATACAGAAAAATGCACCAAGTGTCCAGATGATAAATATCCAAATGAGGACAGAGTCCAATGTATCCCCAAAGTTATAACCTTCCTGTCTTATGAAGAACTTCTGGGCATCATCCTGGTCTCTTTTGCCCTGCTCTTCTTCCTAACCACAGGCCTTGTTTTAATCATCTTCATTAAATACCGAGAAACACCCCTTGTCAAAGCCAACAACCAAGACCTCTCCTACATCCTCCTGGTTTCCCTCCTGCTTTGCTTCTTGTCTTCTTCTCTCTTCATTGGTAAACCAAGGAAAGCCACCTGCCTTCTCCGACAGACGGTCTTCAGCATCATCTTCTCAGTCGCCGTTTCTTCTCTCTTGGCCAAAACCATCACGGTGGTGCTGGCTTTTCTGGCCACAAAACCAGGAAACCGAGTGAAGAGATGGTTGGGGAAGAGCTTGGCCAACTCCATCATCCTGTCTTCTTCTGCTGTCCAAATTCTCATCTGCTCCATCTGGCTGGGAGTTTCTCCCCCCTTCCCTGACTCTGACCTCCACTCCCAGCCTGGAGAGATCATCCTGCAATGCAACGAGGGGGCCGTTGTCCTGTTCTATGTCACCCTCAGCTACATGGGCTTCTTGGCTGCCATCTGCTTCACAGTGGCTTTCCTGGCCAGGAATCTGCCCGGGGCCTTCAACGAAGCCAAGCTGATCACCTTCAGCATGCTGGTCTTCTGCAGTGTCTGGGTGACTTTTGTGCCCACCTACCTGAGCACCAAAGGGAAATACATGGTGGTTGTGCAGGTCTTCTCCATCCTGGCCTCCAGTGCTGGTCTGCTGGGCTGCATCTTCATCCCCAAGTGCTACATTATCCTTCTGAAGCCAGACCTCAACACAAAGGAACAGCTTACGACCAGAAGGAATGTAGAGAATTGAGACAGAGGAATTTCAGCTCCAGGCTGTTTTCCATACATCAGTGGAGCAATACTTTTTTTTTTCAAATAAAGACTGTCTGGAAGAATGTGAGGAAACCAATTTCTTGGAGGAATGAGAATGTGTTACCAAGATAGAAATAAAGAGTTAATGCACATGCAACCTTGTATTTAGACAATATCTCTTACTTGAGGATGGTAACAGTGGGTGGGCATGAAGGTACCTTGAGGTATGCTAATTATGAATATTTTCGATTATATCATCTATTATTTATTCATATTGATGATTATCATTTTTTCTCCTTTCCCCAAATGTATAACTGTGTGTGTATCCTTTTGTCTGTGGGAATCTGTCCTGCTGTTTTCTAGTGGGAAAGTCCTCCAGCGGACTCTGAGTAAAGAATTCCACCAGTGAGCTTTGATTATTGGGGCGTTTGGGTCCTGCATTTGATTCCACACAAACTGGTGTCAGGAGTGGGTTTCAAAATCTTCCATCTGCCACCAGAGACAACAGCTAGGGCACCCCTATAGGGTGAGGGTTGTGAGGTTGATCCCATGTTCCTTCCTGATGCCACAGAAAGGCTCCGTTTAGGACTGTGTGTGTGAGGCCACAAGCTGTGTCTGAAGGTCCATTGTGGGAAGCTTTGTTGAGTCTATGTGGCACCTTCTATCCCGATTCTGAGCTACCGTGGCCCTGCTGCATCCTCAGCCAAGCGATGGCTGGAGGGGTCCAAGAACCAGGGGGGGAATTTGGCTTTGGAGGGGCTGTGTGACCTTCCTGGGTCGAAGAACGGAGACTGGCCAGAAGCTCTGTCCAAACTCCCTTTTTCCTTTGTCCGAATGGAAGAATTGATCCCAGGCAGGGAGGGAAGTGCATGATGGGGCTCAGGTAGACTCTGATTGGGGAAGGAATCTTTCCCCAAGAGACAGAGAAACCCACTGTGGCCCAGGGCTGGGAGGTTCCGCTGCCCCCACTGGGGCCCCCACAGGCTGAGAAAGAAAGGGAGGGTGTGAAATTGGAGGGGATCCTGGAAATACTTTTTCTCCTTGGTGGGAAGAGAAATGGACCCAAATGTCTGCGCATGCCTGACTAACATGGCCGGTTCCTGCTGAGTCTCGGAGCGAGGCAGAAGGTTTGAACAGTCCGAGAGGGTGTCTGGAGGGGTATTTGCAGCCCCAGTACCTTGGTATCATTGTCGGTGGACCTGGGGAGCTGAACGAGACTCTCGGCCGGGAATTCGCTGGGCTCTAGGGCGAGTGGGGATTGGCGTCATCTCCCCCGTTTCTGTGTGTGCGGAGCTGCGGAGCTGCGGAGTTGTTGGTGTGGTGTAGCAGTGGCTCCGGACGCGTTGACGACGAGCCCGATGGTGTTTTCCTCCCTGGGGGACTCAGATGAGATCGTCGGCCTGGGACTCGTTGGGCTTTGGGGTGAGCTGGGGATCAGTGGTATCCCCCCCCTGTCTTTTGCATCGGAGCCTGCGGAGTACTGGTGTGGTGCAGCAGTGGCTCCAGGTGCAGTGCATGAGCCCGACGAGTTCCCCCCCTTCTGGATCAGCTGGGGCGTGGTCCTGAGGCTGCAGCTGATCTGGGAGGCTTACTGAAGATGCCAGGAAGATCTGGAGTTATGATGGCATCGGGAGTGATGGCGGTGATGGTGGTGAGGATGGCGCTGTTTGTGGTTAGCCCCTGGCCTTTATTCTGTCCAGAGGGTCAATGTGACACTGTGGCTGTTCCAAGTATGGCCTGGAGCACAGCAGGAAGCATAACCGGCCCTTGGTCAGCTGTTATGGGCAGAGGCCCTGGCCCCGTCCAGAGGCTGCATAGGGCTGCGATGTCTCCATCTATGGCGTGGGAGGCGATGGTGGTGACGCCCTTTTCCTGCTGCCTCTTATGGCCTGACCCTGGACTTTTCCATCGACCATCGTGTTTGGTCATTTTGCCTTATTTGTGTTACCTTTTCCACTTATACCA
The DNA here is from genome assembly GCA_009733165.1 of Naja naja. Taxonomy (NCBI): domain Eukaryota; kingdom Metazoa; phylum Chordata; class Lepidosauria; order Squamata; family Elapidae; genus Naja; species Naja naja. The sequence continues at coordinate 359,637 of SOZL01001721.1, read as the reverse complement.
TCTGCTCCATCTTCGCCAATTACAAGGTACTCTAATTACTGGGACTGAATCATCCACACCGTGCCACAGGCCACGGAGGGGTGAGCTTGGACACCCTAGTGACCTGGGCCCGGATTCCCAGTGTCGATTGTACACCCTTGAACTTGGTTTGTGGCTACCAGATTTTGTTGCTTCCCGTGTGGTGAGAGAACGGCAGCGGGATTCACTTTCTCCCTAGATAGCCATTTAACACCTGTTTACCAACTGTCCAATTGGTGCCCACTGGGGATACCTGCGGTGAGAGTGCAGGACCTGATCTGGAGGAGGGTCTCAAACATCGACCACAGGTCTGTTGTGAGAGAGCAGCCTGGTTCCTGGACCCCCAATGGGCAGTACCTAGGACCCTACCAAGTTCCTATATTCCGGACTTTATCATCTCCATCTGCAGACCCTTGTGCCGGTTCCTTGACATCTTTGGATCTGTAACATTCGAACTTTTACAGCAGCAGAGCTCCAGGCCTTTAGGAGGCTCCCTCCCTCCAGGACATGGCCTGCAATATTATCACTGGCCTACCTCGAGTAGGGGTTATAGAACCCGGAGAGATGGCATGGCGGGGAGTTGGGCTGGGGTTAGGGCTCTAAGAAAACAAAAAAGAGGGTCACTAGGGCCCCTTTAATTAAATTTTTAAATAAATTTTTAAGTAGGTTAGGGAGGAGGGTGGGAAATGATGGGGGTGGATTGCAGCCCGGCTCGTGGGGGGGGCAGGGGTTGGGGGCGGGGGGGGCCCGGAGTGCGGGCCAGGGACCGCGATCCCTAGGGTGGTTGGGATCTCCAGGAGACGACGAGGGGACAGAGGTTGGCCCCGAGGGCGCTCACTTGTGGGGTCCCTCAGGGGTCAGTCCTCTCCCCCCTTTTATTTACTATCTACATGAAACCGCTGGGTGAGATCATTCGTGGTTTTGGGGTGAGGTATCACCAGTATGCTGATGATACCCAGTTATACATCTCCACCCCAAACCAAATCAGTGATGCCCTCTCCGTGATGACTCGCTGTCTGGATGTGGTACGGATCTGGATGGATGGAAACATGCTTCGGCTCAACCTGGCCAAGACTGAGTGGCTGTACATACCGGCATCTCGGTCCAGTCAAGATTGTCCATCATTGACCATAGGGGGAGTGGTGTTGCCCCCTGTGGATAGGGCACGGAACCTGGGGGTCCTCCTGGACGGCTCCAGTTGGAGGAGCAGGTGGGGGCCCGCCAGGGGGCCTTTGCCCAGGTCTGGCTGGTTCGCCAGCTTCCCGTTCTGGACGGGATGCGTAAAGTCACTCATGCCCTTGTTACCTCACGACTCGACTACTGCAATGCTCTCTATTTAGGACTGCCCTTGTACACCATCTGGAGGTTGCAGCTGGTGCAGAATGCGGCCGCGCGGGTTGTGATGGGAGTTACCCGATTCTCCCATATTACCCCCCTCCTGCGCGGCTTGCATTGGTTGCCAGTTGCCCTCCGTGTGAGGTTCAAGGTTTTGGCTTTAACATTCAAAGTCCTGCACGACATGGGTCCACAATATTTAAGGGAGCGCCTCCTGCCGATATCGGGGACCAACCACCCTGTACAGGCACACAGGCAGGGGCTCCTCGGGGTCCTGTCGGCAAGTCAATATCGGCTGGCGGTCCCCGGCAGCGAGCCTACTCTGTGGCGGCCCCCGACTTATGAAATCAACTGCCTCTGGACCTCCGCCTGGCCCCTGACCTCCACACCTACCGCCACGATTTGAAGACCTGGCTATTTGACCAAGTTGGGCTGTGATTACCTTACCGGGGGTATGGGATAGTTTTAATTTTTAATTCGGTTTATTGGACTTTATAGTGGTTTAATTTCTTTTTAATTATTTATTGTATTGTATGTTTTAACTGTGAGCCGCCCCGAGTCTTCGGAGATGGGGTGGCATATAAGTCCAATAAAATAAAATAAATAAAAATAAAATAAATAAATGTGAATCCAAGGACCACAGTAACCAGTGCAGGGAAGGAAGAGGGGAGGCCGGCCAGGAACAGCCTCCAATTCCAGAAACAGACAGAGATCAGACAGATCATGATCGGAAGGGGAAAGGAGAGAATCTCTGGGAGAAAAGCAAGTGGGAGATTTCTCCACTCTGGGGGTCTTGCAGGGGGATCCGAAGGGGCTCTGGCTGGCTTTGGAAACTCCATGGGGAACTCCGTGTCTGGCTGAATATCTGAAGCCTGGACAGAGTCAAACTCAGTGGTCATCTTGTGCCCATGGAAGTAGACTGGTATCCTGGAGGCATCTCGGGAGAGGAGAGGGGGTCGCAGGGGGGCTCCTCTTGGCTTGAGATGGCTGGAGTCCATCTGGGTGCCAATGGAGATGTTCAAAGTACCCTCTGCCATCCAGCCCTTCAATGGATCTGCTGGCCAGTCCGACTTCCACAGCGAGGAGGGTGGCCAGTCTTTTCTTAAAATCTCCCCATGAATTAAAAAAGAGAATTTTACAAAATAAATAAATAAATAAATAAAAATTAGAAGAGGAAAATTAGAAAGAAACCCCCCTTTTCCAGTCCATCTGACAGTTACAGAGGAGTCCTAAGAAGGCTTTCCCTGACCTCACCAGAGCAATGGGGAAAGTGAGGCACAGAGTCAGGAAACCCTCTGTGGGGTCCAAGAGGACATCCAGACCTTCCCCGTTTCCACCAGCTGTGAAAGGACAACCAGCATCTCTTCCGGACTCCTCCTCCTCCTCCATGATGGTCCTGGAGATTCTCCCAGTTCCTTTCTGCCCCTTTTGCTCTGGGATCCCTTCCTGAGGATCCCGAGGAGCCTCCGATCTCTCCTGGCCACTATGGGATTGAGTGGGAAAGAATCCCCCACGGAGAGAAATCCCTGCATTGGCCGTGATGGGGGCTTGAAGGGGGCATGAGTCCCCCATTCTGGACAGGGAAGAGGGACGGCCGGAGGGAGGAGTGAAGGGATCCATGGGGCCAAAGGAGGCTCCTTCCCTCCATGGAGGCTCAGACACAACCACCCCTCCCCCCCATTTCCTGGGCTGCTCCCTCACCAGCCCCCAGGAAGGTCAATAATGATCCCCCAGGATTTCAGGAGTTGGTACATTCCAACGACTCTCTGCCTACCCAGCATCCCCTTGTCCAAGTGGATCAGCCCGAAGAAGCAGCAAAAACTCCCAGCTAATAAAAAACAAACCCAGTTGCCATGACGACGTTTCCAGGACTCCATCTTGACTTCAGAATAGAAAAGAGAATAGAATTTAGAATAGATAATAAGAATAAGAATAGAATAAGAATAAGAATAGAGTAGAGTAGAAAAGAATAAGAATAAAAATAAGAATGGAATGGAATGGAATAGAGAATAAGAATAAGAATAAGAATAAGAATAGAATAAGAATAGAATAGAGTAGAGTAGAGTAGAGTAGAATAGAATAGAATAAGAATAAGAATAAGAATAGAAAGAAAGAATAGAAAAGAATAAGAATAAGAGAGAGAGAAAAGAAAAGAAATAGAATAGAAAGAATAAGAATAGAAAGAATAGAATAGAGAAAAGAAAAGAATAAGAATAGAAAGAATAGAAGAATAGAATAGTAGAATGAAAGAATAAGAAAAGAATAAGAATAAGAAAGAATAAGAAAAAGAATAGAAAAGAAAGAAAAGAATAAGAATAAAATAGAGAGAAGAAAAGAATAAGAATAGAAGAGAAATAGAAAGAAAAAATGAATAGAATAGAATAGAATATGAATAGAATAGAATAGAATAAAATAAGAATAGAATAGAGTAGAATAAGAATAGAATAGAAAAGTAAAGAATAAGAATAGAATAGAATAGAATAGAATAGAATAAAAAAGTAAAGAATAAGAATAAGAATAGAATAGAAAAGGATAGGATAGGATAGGATAGGATAGGATAGGATAACTTTATGGTCACTTTAAATGTACACTAATCGGCATACATTGAAATGACATTTCCTTGCATGCAGCTCTCAAAGGTTTGCCACCTCCAATATACACTACATAAACATGGCTAAATAAATAAATAAATAAAATGTTATGTATATTCCCACAAACACAGCTATATTGTAGGAGGCAGAGAAAACAGACTGTCCAGTTCGTGTGTATAGACGGACATGGGGAGAAAACGGATCCTGAGTGTACCGGGCAGTTGGGATCGGGAATGAAGCCCTTGCAGGATCCGGGGGTCCTGCTGGAAATCCTTGGGAACCCTCCCAGAGGGGAGCAATGGTGGTGTGTGGGGTCTCAAACAAGGCCCCGAGCTCTAAGCATAGCACTCATAAGCAGTAGACAACTCCTTCGGCCACTGTCGTTAAGTGAGTGCAGCTTCTCCCATTGACTTGGATGGCCAGAGTCTGGCTGGGGACATTGGCTGGGAAACCTCTGGGCCAGAAAGACTCTGGAATCCGACCTTCCCTCTGATTCTCTCCTTCCCAGCAGCCCCATCTGCCTCCCATGTCCCACCTCCCAAAATGAATCTCAAAGGGAATGAAGGGAAGCAAGCCAGTCCGTGTTATTGCAGGATTGGGAGACTTCCCGACTCGGGCTCCTGCTGGGAGGAAAGAGGGCGGTGGTGGCCAGCAGGGCCTTTGCCCAAATGCGCCCTGCCTGGACATCCACCAGGGTTAAGGCAGCAGGCTTGGAAGCAGGAGATCCCGAGTTCAAGTCCTGCCTCAGCCCTGAAAACCAGCTGGGCGACCTCGGCACAGATGCTCTCTTTCAGACTAGCCCACCTCACAGGGGGGTTGTGGGGAAGAGGAAGGCGAGCTGGATACATTCCCTCCTTCGGTTATTTGTAGAACTAAGAAAACACAGGAAAACCATCCAACAAAATAAAATAAAAACCACTTTCCTGCTTCTGTTTGTATGGAATCCGTGATCAGTCACTTTGTTGGGGGCCTTTGTAACTGCCAACGGTCATTAAGGGAACTGTCATAAATGGAGGATCGCCTGCAGTCCATATCAGACCCCAAAGAGAAAATCTTGTTTTGGAAACCTCTGGTCGCTTTTGGTCCCAGGAATTTGGACTCCATGAAAATGGACTTTGTCTCAGCATTCAGCAACCACTTCCTTTGTGATTTGAGCTGAGAATGAAAAGCTCTGCCAGGAAAGGAAACTGAGGCTGGGGACATCAAGGGGGGGGAAGCATGGTTTTTAGTCATTCCTGCCACAAAAACAGCCCATTTGGTAGACAGGTGACCCCAAAGTGCTCAGACCAAAAGGTGTCATTCAGGTTAATTTTACCAACATTTGATTTTCCTCGTTTTGCCAACTTCGAAGGATGGAAGGCTGAGTCCACATGGTGCCCCTCAAGATCGAACTATGGGCTGTGGGCAGAGGGACCCTGCAATGCTGCATTCCAGCCCCTGCACCACCAGGTGTGCTGTCCAGCCAGTTTAGAGTTAATGGGATTTGGGATAGGTAGTTAGGAATTGAGAGTTGTCCCCTTAAGGGAATGCATCATGGTAAATGTAGTTAAGGTATCCTGTGAAATGTAGTCCATGTCATCTGGTCACATCTGTAATCCTGATTGGTCACTAAACTGACCCTTGTGGGGTTGGGGAGGCTCCTCACTCTTGCCTGATCACACAGCCCGTGGTACCTGCTATACCCCTGCCTCTATGACTTTGGGATGAAATATGGGATAGAAAGATTACTATCATTTACACTACGATTTCAACTGTGCAAAGAATTGGACACTAGATGCATCTCAACATAACTGTGGGTCACCTTGAGGATACCTAATATAATCCAATAAAATAAACTTTGCATGGAAGAATTTGTAGAGTTATCTATCTGTCTCTATATTCAGCAAATGGACCAAAAGACAGAATACCAGGGCTCCACCATGACGTGTCTTTGCACACAGAGCGATGGTCAGGAGAGCATGGCATGGCCATTGACATGTAGCTGCCGGCGGCCGAGAGAGTGGGGATGGGGATTGTGTTACACACTGGCTGAAGTCAACTGGGGAAGCCATGAAGCAGGAGAGTCTTTGAGGTTGGAGGAGCACAGAGAACGGTATTCTCCAGAAGGAAAGCGGAGGCGAGGCCTTTCTCTGGTCCTCAGGAGAAGTCAGGAGTGATGCCACAATGCAGGGCTAGGACAGATTTCTTTAAGGCTGGCTTCATGTAAACGGCAGATCCATTAGGATCTCCTGAGAGACAGGAGTTGGGAGCATCTCACCAAGCCTCAGGTGAAAGATCTCTCTGGATAAGCACATTTTTATATTGTGGTTGTTGTTGTTTTTTTAAGTATTTTATTCCTGATGCCCATAATTGTTTGCACAAATGGTATTTATTTTAATTCAAATTACATGTTTGTGGGGTTGATTGTAGCATAGTATAATCCTTGTGGTTAAATAATAAAAATGATATAAATAATACTCCATATACATTTTTTTCATAAAGAAACATCTTCATTTTAGAATATTTCTCCCCAGGGAATGGATACAATGCAAGTATCTGAGAAGACAATCCCAGAGGAAGATAAAACAAATGTAATTGTGAAAGAAAGAGTGGGAAGACAAAACAGAACGGAATCACAATTCCATCCAGAAGAGAAAATAAAAATGCCCCAAATTATTAGAGCTGATGTGAAGACTGCAGCAGGAGCCATCCCACCTCTGGACATTTCTCTCACACAGTCTGAGGGAAGCGCGCAGGATTTCCATGGGGCAGCCAAGGAGCCAGGAACTAAGGGAGGAAGCTTAGGTGGAAAAGAAAAAGGACATTTCAAAATGCCAAAATTCAAATGGCCATCACTGAGCTGGTCCTTTGAAAAGGAAGCAAGCCTTGAAAGAAATGAAGAAGAAACTCTGGATAAACTTGGTGGAAGAGACCAGCCTGTATGAGTTCAGTGATGAAGGGATTTCTGAAGAAATCCAGATTGAGGAATCTCAGGGTCGGTTTAAACTGCCCCGATTCACAATGCTTTCATTTGGTCGACCTTCAAAGGCAAAAATGGGGATGCTGGAACTGAAGGCATCTCTGGAGAAGCTCCTGGGTCTGAAGCACCTGTTGGAATTGTAAAATCTCCTGGTGGTGCAGAGGACAAAGTGGCCAAGTGACCCCAAAGACGGATATGGGTAGAAACATCCCTATTGTGAGTGAGAAGATGATTCCCCAGTTGAGGCCTTGAAAAGATTTGTCTCAAGAAAGTGACATGAATTCAAATCACCTGAGGAGAAGAGCAGAATGGTGTGTCATCTTTGAACTGCAAAGCAGAAGCAGAAGAGGAAATGGATCCCACTTGGTTTTAAAGGCTTTTGGAGATGTAAATAGTTATGGTTGGATTCTGGATTATATGATTGCTCTTTATAACTATATAGCTAACGAAATACATACCTATTTAAAAATTATACTGCTTTATGACAGAAATGTAGACTGTATTCTGGCTATGCTCCCAATGTGAAAATAAAAGCAGCATTTATGGTTTGTATTGTGAGGATAATCCCTCTGATTAGAAAGTCAGACTATCCCAGCCACAGGAGGATCTGCTTCTCTGACAATGCTGGACGTCCAAAATAATCCTATGCTTGAGTCACACAGTCAGGACTCCAAGTGTGTTTGTGAAGAGGAGCAACACACCCCAGAGGGACTTCAAACGAAGCCACACTTTTGTAATTCCACTTTTGTATCGCTTCCTCTGATGGTATGAAAGCCCCTGGTTTTCAGGGTCTTTGAGAGGACTCTGCATTGGTGAGACTTTCCACGCCTTCCCTTGCCCATTTCATTCATTTTCTACTCTAGGAATTTATAACTTCATTGGTAGAAGTAAAACAAAATACAGAGTAAATTTCCAGGAAATAAAAATATATTTGGAAGGTGATCGAATAAAAAGGCCTGCAACAGAATGAATGGGATTGAAAATACACCATCTTCTCCTTTAATGGCTGCACCATTCCAGAGAAATAGTCACTAAGCAAACCACATGTGTGTGTGTGGGAGAGAGGAGAGAGAGAGAGAGAGAGAGAGAGAGAGAGAGAGGTCTTTCATGCAGCCACACCAGCCTTTACTCCTCATCAGCAGCTTCCTACTTAAATCCATTGTGTGAGGGGCAGAAATGTGGGCAAAAGTGTGATTTGTCGGAAAACTGTTTTTTCACCATTTACTGCCATAAATCCAACTGGATCTGCAAACAGTTTTTAACTGGGGCCATTGCAAATGAGGCCAGCATATAATATTTAGAATTTATTTAGAATTCCAGTTCATTTAGTAATACAGGAGCAATAACTCCTGTATTATTAGATTTCTTTGAAGAATCTGTTGACTCTTTGTACTAAGTCCCATGCCTGCACTAAGGGTGAAGCATTTTTCAGAGCAGACTTTGAAGTGCCTAGAAACTATATAAAATAAGAGGACAGTTGCTAGTATAATGCTTTACATAGCCCCAAAAGGCAAAGTCCACAGCTTTATTTTATAAAATTGTCTTTCAAAAAGTCTTTTCACAGCTTGTTGGGAACTTTCAAAGAATAGATACCAGAATCTCCCATGGGCCTCCCATCCTTTATGGCCTCTGAGGCTGTTGTGCTGAGAGAGGAACTAACCACAGTCACTCAGAAACTTCCAGAGGTGGGCTGGGATTTTAACCTAGATTTTGGCTTCATCACTACACCATGTCGGCCTGCTGCAATAATCAATATCTGGTTTTTGGGAAGGGAAATGAGCCTTCTATGCAGCTGCCACTTTGAAGCCCAGCTATCAAATCCAGCAGAGAAGATAAAGGAGAAGAGAGATGTGTAATGGTGTGTGTGAAAGTCTTGATTAAAGAAAACTCTATAACAGGAGAAGAAGAACACAAAGAAATCCCAAGAAAAGCACTCATCAAACAAAATCCAAGATATCCACCTCTTCTATTTAGCAGATGCTGAGCTGAAATGTATTTCAGAAGAAGTAAGAAGGGAAACATGTTAAACCCATCAACATTTAGAATGGGGAGACCCCAAAAACCAAGACACAGAACAGGACAATGGCATCCCCTCTCTTCCTTACATCAAAGGCACCACAGATAAAATCAGCAAAATTCTCCACAAACACAATATCAGGACAGCCTTGGCACTGACCAAAAATAGCCAACATCTTAAGAAACCCCAAAGACAAGATCCAGCTAGAAAACCAAGGAGTTTATAAATACCATGCAAAATTTGCCCAGCCACATACATTGGACAAAACCAACAGGAGAATAAATGCACGATCAGAACACAAGAACGCAGTCAGAAAAGAAGAAAAACTTCCTCCCTTTTCCAGCACCTTAAAGCCACAGGACATGAAATTGATTTTGAGGATCCAAACTTATTCCAATACTGAACACTTCAACAAGAGAATAATTGGAAGCTTCTGAAATAGAAACACCCCCATAACATGAATAAACGGATGATACTTTCCGCCACCACATCTGGAAACTAGCCCTAATCAACAAACGAGTCCCAGCCACAAAACCAACACCGACCCAAAATAACACATGATGCCACCACCAATCTCCTTCACCAGACTCAAACCCAAGCCCACGCCACAGATGAAAGGCAACCACCATCCAGAAACCAGACCATGGCTGCAACACCAGCTACCCCCCTCCAACCCCCAAACAAAACTGACACATGCTATAAACACATAGCCAGACCTCAAACTCGAGAAAACCAAGGCCCAGAATGCCACATCACAGCCTTCCACCCAGGATACTACATCACAGAACTCAGGAGATCACAACACAAAACATCAGGAGGTTGCAGCAGCACAGACAACGACCCAGGAGATTACAGCACCACACCCAGGACATCACAACAATAGAACTCAGAAGGTCATCACACAGCCCATTACCCAGGTCTGCAGAACACAAAAGGCTGAGAGACACACAGCCAGCACCAGCCACACAAGTCTCAGGAAAAGCCATCCACTCTCTGCATACATCAACTCCACAAACCATCAAGGTAAGTAACAACACAGCCAACTCTAGAGTTTAAAAGGAAAAACAGCCACCTACATCACACACTTCTCCCAGGAAAGAACGGCTG
>SOZL01001721.1:332688-348610 GCA_009733165.1 Naja naja | reverse complement strand
GTGGTGTAGCAGTGGCTCCGGATGCGTCGCACGATGAGCCCGATGGTGTTTTTCCCTGGGGACTCAGATGAGATCGTCGGCCTGGGACTCGTTGCTTTGGGGTGAGCTGGGGATCAGTGGTATCCCCCCCCTGTCTTTTGCATCGGAGCCTGCAGAGTACTGGTGTGGTGCAGCAGTGGCTCCAGGTGCAGTGCGTGAGCCTGACGAGTCCCCCCCCCCTTCTGGATCAGCTGGGGCGTGGTCCTGAGGCTGCAGCTGATCTGGGAGGCTTACTGAAGATGCCAGGAAGATCTGGAGTTATGATGGCATCGGGAGTGATGGCGGCGATGGTGGTGAGGATGGCGCTGTTTGTGGTTAGCCCCTGGCCTTTATTCTGTCCAGAGGGTCAATGTGACACTGTGGCTGTTCCAAGTATGGCCTGGAGCACAGCAGGAAGCATAACTGGCCCTTGGTCAGCTGTTATGGGTGGAGGCCCTGGCCCCGTCCAGAGGCTGCGTAGGGCTGCGATGTCTCCATCTATGGCGTGGGAGGCGATGGTGGTGACGCCCTTTTCCTGCTGCCTCTTATGGCCTGACCCTGGACTTTTCCATCGACCATCGTGTTTGGTCATTTTGCCTTATTTGTGTTACCTTTTCCACTTATACCATCTGCTCCATCTTCGCCAATTACAAGGTACTCTAATTACTGGGACTGAATCATCCACACCGTGCCACAGGCCACGGAGGGGTGAGCTTGGACACCCTAGTGACCTGGGCCCGGATTCCCAGTGTCGATTGTACACCCTTGAACTTGGTTTGTGGCTACCAGATTTTGTTGCTTCCCTCGCCGTGGTGAGAGAACGGCAGCGGGGATTCACTTTCTCCCTAGATAGCCATTTAACACCTGTTTACCAACTGTCCAATTGGTGCCCACTGGGGATACCTGCGGTGAGAGTGCAGGACCTGATCCAGAGGAGGGTCTCAAACATCGACCACAGGTCTGTTGTGAGAGAGCAGCCTGGTTCCTGGACCCCCAATGGGCAGTACCTAGGACCCTACCAAGTTCCTATATTCCGGACTTTATCATCTCCATCTGCAGACCCTTGTGCCGGTTCCTTGACATCTTTGGATCTGTAACATTCGAACTTTTACAGCAGCAGAGCTCCAGGCCTTTAGGAGGCTCCCTCCTCCAGGACATGGCCTGCAATATTATCACTGGCCTCGAGTAGGGGTTATAGAACCCGGAGAGATGGCATGCATGGGGAGTTGGGCTGGGGTTAGGGCTCTAAGAAAACAAAGAGGGTCACTAGGGCCTTTAATTAAATTTTTAAATAAATTTTTAAGTAGGTTAGGGAGGAGGGTGGGAAATGATGCGGGGGTGGATTGCAGCCCGGCTCGTGGGGGGCAGGGGTTGCGGTGGGGCCGGAGTGCGGCCAGGGACCGCATCCCTAGGGTGGTTGGGATCTCCAGGAGACGACGAGGGACAGAGGTTGGCCCCCAGGGCTCACTGTGGGGTCCCTCAGGGTCAGTCCCTCCCCCTTTATTTACTATCTACATGAAACCGCTGGGTGAGATCATTCGTGGTTTTAGTGAGGTATCACCAGTATGCTGATGATACCCAGTTATACATCTCCACCCCAAACCAAATCAGTGATGCCCTCTCCGTGATGACTCTGTCTGGATGTGGTACGGATCTGGATGGATGGAAACATGCTTCGGCTCAACCTGGCCAAGACTGAGTGGCTGTACATACCGGCATCTCGGTCCAGTCAAGATTGTCCATCATTGACCATAGGGGGAGTGGTGTTGCCCCCTGTGGAGGGCACGAACCTGGGGGTCCTCCTGGATGCATGCTCCAGTTGGAGGAGCAGGTGGGGGCCGTCGCCAGGGGCCTTTGCCCAGGTCTGGCTGGTTCGCCAGCTTCGCCCGTTTCTGGACCGGGATGCCCTGCGTAAAGTCACTCATGCCCTTGTTACCTCACGACTCGACTACTGCAATGCTCTCTATTTAGGACTGCCCTTGTACACCATCTGGAGGTTGCAGCTGGTGCAGAATGCGGCCATGCAGGTTGTGATGGGAGTTACCCGATTCTCCCATATTACCCCCCTCCTGCGCGGCTTGCATTGGTTGCCAGTTGCCCTCCGTGTGAGGTTCAAGGTTTTGGCTTTAACATTCAAAGTCCTGCACGACATGGGTCCACAATATTTAAGGAGCCTCCTGCCGATATCGGGACCAACCACCCTGTACAGGCACACAGGCAGGGCCTCGGGTCCTGTCAAGTCAATATCGGCTGGCGGTCCCCGCAGCGAGCCTACTCTGTATGCCCCGACTTATGAAATCAACTGCCTCTGGACCTCCGCCTGGCCCCTGACCTCCCACACCTACACACATTTGAAGACCTGGCTATTTGACCAAGTTGGGCTGTGATTACCTTACCGGGGGTATGGGATAGTTTTAATTTTTAATTCGGTTTATTGGACTTTATAGTGGTTTAATTTCTTTTTAATTATTTATTGTATTGTATGTTTTAACTGTGAGCCGCCCCGAGTCTTCGGAGATGGGGTGGCATATAAGTCCAATAAAATAAAATAAATAAAAATAAAATAAATAAATGTGAATCCAAGGACCACAGTAACCAGTGCAGGGAAGGAAGAGGGAGGCCGCCAGGAACAGCCTCCAATTCCAGAAACAGACAGAGATCAGACAGATCATGATCGGAAGGGGAAAGGAGAGAATCTCTGGGAGAAAAGCAAGTGGGAGATTTCTCCACTCTGGGGGTCTTGCAGGGGATCCAAGGGGCTCTGGCTGGCTTTGGAAACTCCATGGGGAACTCCGTGTCTGGCTGAATATCTGAAGCCTGGACAGAGTCAAACTCAGTGGTCATCTTGTGCCCATGGAAGTAGACTGGTATCCTGGAGGCATCTCGAGAGGAGAGGGGGTCCAGGGGCTCCTCTTGGCTTGAGATGGCTGGAGTCCATCTGGGTGCCAATGGAGATGTTCAAAGTACCCTCTGCCATCCAGCCCTTCAATGGATCTGCTGGCCAGTCCGACTTCACAGCGAGGAGGGTGGCCAGTCTTTTCTTAAAATCTCCCCATGAATTAAAAAAGAGAATTTTACAAAATAAATAAATAAATAAATAAAAATTAGAAGAGGAAAATTAGAAAGAAACCCCCTTTCCAGTCCATCTGACAGTTACAGAGGAGTCCTAAGAAGGCTTTCCCTGACCTCACCAGAGCAATGGGGAAAGTGAGGCACAGAGTCAGGAAACCCTCTGTGGGGTCCAAGAGGACATCCAGACCTTCCCGCTTCCACCACTGCGAAAGGACAACCAGCATCTCTTCCGGACTCCTCCTCCTCCTCCATGATGGTCCTGGAGATTCTCCCAGTTCCTTTCTGCCCCTTTTGCTCTGGGATCCCTTCCTGAGGATCCCGAGGAGCCTCCGATCTCCTGGCCACTATGGGATTGAGGGGAGAATCCCCACGGAGAGAAATCCCTGCATTGGCCGTGATGGGGCTTGAAGGTGTGAGTCCCCCATTCTGGACAGGGAAGAGGGACGGCCGGAGGGAGGAGTGAAGGGATCCATGGGGCCAAAGCGAGGCTCCTTCCCTCCATGGAGGCTCAGACAACCACCCCCTCCCCCATTTCCTGGGCTGCCCCTCACCAGCCCCCAGGAAGGTCAATAATGATCCCCAGGATTTCAGGAGTTGGTACATTCCAACGACTCTCTGCCTACCCAGCATCCCCTTGTCCAAGTGGATCAGCCCAAGAAGCAGCAAAACTCCCAGCTAATAAAAACAAACCCATGACGACGTTTCCAGGACTCCATCTTGACTTCAGAATAGAAAAGAGAATAGAATTTAGAATAGATAATAAGAATAAGAATAGAATAGAGAATAAGAATAGAGTAGAGTAGAAAAGAATAAGAATAAGAATAGGATAGTAGAATAGAATAGAATAGAGAGAGAGAGAGAGAAGAGAATAGAATAAGAATAAGAATAAGAATAGAAAGAATAGAAAAGAAAGAATAGAATAGAGTAGAAAAGAATAAGAATAGAATAGAATAGAAAAGTAAAGTAAAGAATAAGAATAGAATAGAATAGAATAGAATAGTAGAATAGAATAAGAATAAGAATAGAAAGAAGAGAAAGAAAGAATAAGAATAAAATAGAAAGAAAGAAAAAGAACAAGAATAGAATAGAATAGAAAGAAAAGAATAATGAACAGAATAGAATAGAATAGAATAGAATAGAATAGAATAAGAATAGAATAGAATAGAATAAGAATAGAATAGAATAGAATAGAATAGAATAGAATAGAAAAGAATAAGAATAGAATAGAATAGAATAGTAGAATAGAATAGAATAAAGAATAAGAATAGAAAGAATGAAAGAAAGAACAAGAATAGAATAGAAAAGAAAAGAATAAGAATAGAATAGAATAGAATAGAATAGAATAGAATAAGAATAGAATAGAATAGAATAGAATAGAATAAAGAAGAATAGAATAGAATAAGGAATAGAATAAGAATAGAATAGAAAAAGGATAGGATAGGATAGGATAGGATAAACTTTACATGGTCACTTAAAATACACTAATCAGCATACATTGAAATGATTTTTTGCATGCAGCTTCAAAAGCCATACCTCTCAATACACACTACATAAACATGGCTAAATAAATAAATAAATAAAATGTTATGTATATTCTGCACAAACACAGCTATATTGTAGGAGTAGAGAAACAGACTGTCCAGTTTGTGTGTGTATAGACGGACATGGGGAGAAAAACGATCCTGAGTGTGCCGGGCATTGGGATCGTGGAATGAAGCCCCTTGTGGATCCGGGGTCCTGCTGGAAATCTCTTAAAACCTCCCAGAGGAGCAATGGGGGTGTGTGGGGTCTCAAACAAGGCCCGAGCTCTAAGCATATAGCACTCATAGCAGTAGACAACTCTTTCTGCCACTGTCGCTAAGTGAGTGCAGCTTCTCCCATTGACTGGGATGGCCAGAGTCTGGCTGGGGACATTGGCTGGGAAACCTCTGGGCCAGAAAGACTCTGGAATCCGACCTTCCTCCGATTCCTCTCCTTCCCAGCAGCCCCGCCTGCCTCCCATGTCCCACCTCCCAAAATGAATCTCAAAGGAATGAAGGGAAGCAAGCCAGTCCGTGTTATTGCAGGATTGGGAGACTTCCGGACTCGGGCTCCTGCTGGGAGGAAAGAGGCGGTGGTGGCCAGCAGGGCCTTTGCCCACGCGCCCTGGCTGGACATCCACCAGGGTTAAGGCAGCAGGCTTGGAAGCAGGAGATCCCGAGTTCAAGTCCTGCCTCAGCCCTGAAAGCCAGCTGGGGACCTGGCACAGATGCTCCCTTTCAGACTAGCCCACCACAGGGGGTTGTGGGGAAGAGGAAGGCGAGCTGGATACATTCCCTCCTTCGGTTATTTGTAGAACTAAGAAAACACAGAAAAACCATCCAACAAAATAAAATAAAACCACTTTCCTGCTTCTGTTTGTATGGAATCCGTGATCAGTCACTTTGTTGGGGCCTTTGTAACTGCCAACGGTCATTAAGGGAACTGTCATAAATGGAGGATCGCTGCAGTCCATATCAGACCCCAAAGAGAAAATCTCATTTTGGAAACCTCTGATTGCTGGTCCCAGGAATTGGACTCCATGAAAATGGAGATTTGTCTCAGCATTCAGCAACCACTTCCTTTGTGATTGAGCTGAGAATCAAAAGCTTTCAAGTGCAGGAAGCCAGAAAGAAACAGGCTGGGGACATCAAGGGGAAACCATGGTTTTCAGTCATTCCTGCCACAAAACAGCCCATTTGGTAGACAGGTGACCCCAAAGTGCTCAGACCAAAGGGTGTCATTCACGTTAATTTTACCAATGTTTAATTTTGCCTTTTGCCAACTTTGGAAGGATGGAAGGCTGAGTCCACATGGTGCCCCTCAAGAGAACGGGCTGTGCAATGTGCATTCCAGCCCTGCACTACCAGGTGTGCTGTCCAGCCAGTTTAGAGTTAATGGGATTTGGGATAGGTAGTTAGAATTGAGAGTTGTCCCCTTAAGGGAATGCATCATGGTAAATGTAGTTAAGGTATCCAAATGTAGTCCATGTCATCTGGTCACATCTGTAATCCTGATTGGTCACTAAACTGACCCTTGTGGGGTTGGGGGAGGCTCCCTCACTCTTGCCTGATCACACAGCCTCGTGGTAGCAGCTATACCCCCTGCCTCTATGACTTTGGGATGAAATATGGGATAGAAAGATTACTATCATTTACACTACGATTTCAGCTGTGCAAAGAATTGGACATTAGATGCATCTCGACATAACTGTGGGTCACCTTGAGGATACCTAATATAATCCAATAAAATAAACTTTGCATAAAGCTGTTAGCTGTTTTTTATAATCCTATTTCTCTGCAGTTTTTTCACACATGGTATCGAAGGTATCGAAAGCTGCTGAGAGATCTAATAGGACCAGGACAGAGGAAAATCTCTGTCCCGCCCTCCAGAGATCATCCACCAGTGACCAATGCCGCCTCTGTACTGAACCCAGGCTGGAAGCCCGATTGATAGGGATCTAGATAGTCCGCTTTTCCAGGAAAAGCAGAAACTGTTGGGCCACCACGTTCTCAACAACCTTCGCTAAAAATGAAGGTTGAAGACTGGATGAAAGTTGTTCAACACGCTGGGTTCAGGGCAAGCTTTTTCAGGAGGGTTTCACCACCCTCTTTCAGGGCGGGGAAAGAGCCCTTCTTAACGAAGCAAAGGGACAACTCGGTCAAGGGCCTCAGCAGCAGCCTATTGCCAGGTAGCCCCAGTACTCCGCCAAGCTGTGGATAAGGGAGGCGGGCAAAGACCCCAGTTCCGTCTGGAACCTTTCAAGGTCCATCAGACGACTGGGGCAGAACCATCGAGTGGTTCCTCATCCCAATGGTGTGGGGCCACTTGTTGGAAGACCAGCCACAGGAGATAGTGGTCTGACCATGCTACGGGTTGGACATTCACAGTGCCCACCCCCAGATCACTATGCCAACGCTCCGAGACAAAAACAAGGTTGAGAGTGTGTTGCCCCCCTCGTGTGTGGGGGCCTGTATTATTTGGGTCAGGCCCATAGCCACCATGGAAGCCATGAACTCCTGGGCCAGCCTACACCCCCAGAGAGGGCAGGTTGAAATCACCCAAAGCCAAAAGGCTTGGGAACTCCACCACCACTCCCGAGAGGGCATCGAGCAGCCCAGGCAGGCCCCTTGCCACATAGTTGGGGGATAGGTATATAAGCAACAAGCCCAACTGACCACCAGGCCCCAACCTCAAAAGGAGAGCTTCACACCTGCCTATCTGCAGAACGGTGACCTCCCTTGGAATCAAGGTATCCCGAATAACAACAGCAACCTCCCCACCCCTCCCCTGAGCTCATGGGTGGTGTAAAATCTGAAAACCTGGGGGGCATAGATCAACCAGAGGGACTCCACCCTCTGGCCTCAGCCAGGTCTCAGTGATGCAAGCCAGGTCCGTGGCCTCCTCCTTGATTAACTCACCAAGGAGGGGTGCCTTATTGACCACGGACCTGGCATTAAAATACACCAACCTAAGCCCAGGGCCTCCGAGTCCCGTATCCCTGGGGGAGTGGGCAGAGGCATGGGGATTGGAGCACCCCACAGCTTGAAGACAGCAGCGACACGCCCCTTTATGCATATGGCCCCTCCCATCCATGCCAAGTCCTGATCACCCTGGGATGCATTCCAGCCTCATTCCCCAGAGTCCCGTGGGCCCCCTCCCCCACCTCATGGCACAATCCCCAGTCGGGCTGAACTGAGCTCCTTCCAATCTGGCAGAAATTGATCAGCTGCCTGCCCAGACTGACAACCTCCCCCTCCCTAACCCTTTAAAACAACGAATCAAAAATTTAAAAGTTTCTACCTAATTTAAAATTACCACCCTTGGTCACGCGATGCCACCTCTGAGATCTAAAACTTCATAAGTCTTGTGGCTCAGGCTGTAAATGCCTGCTCTTAAGATCCAGCTGTCTACAATTACTGTAGGCTCAAACCCACCAGGCTCAAGGTTGACTCAGCCTTCCATCCTCTCGTAGGTAAATTGAGGACCCAAGATTGTTGGGGCAATTAGCTGACCTTGTAAAAATGCCGCTTAGTAATAAGCAGGCATATACAATGGAATGAAGGCTATTGCTGAGCACACTGGGTTGTATCCTGAATTGTAAGCACTCTGAGTTCGGAGAAGGGCTGCATATAAATGTAATTAAAATAAAAATAAAAATAAAAATAAAAATAAAAATAAAGGTAAGCTCTTGATACCCCAGGCCATGCTAAGGACAAGGGAACAGTCTTATAGGCCCATAACCCATAGGTGAATAAGCCAATCTCATGATATAACAATTAAAATTCACAAAGGGTAGGGATAGATAAATTCAGCGCAGATGGTTGACAGATGTTAAAATCAGTATGTTAAAAGTCCAGGTGTTAAAAGTCAGTGTCGACCACCTTCCATCTTGGAACCAGCACCAACAGTTATCATGTCGTGTCCCCCAAAGGTTCTCTCACCATCCATCGGGGGGGCCAGATGAAACCATGGTCCAACCACCACTCTCCCACCGTGGTGGTTATCACCGGGCTGGAACAAACGGGGCAGCCTGCTATCCTCTCATGGTACCAGGCAGAACCTCCGCCAAGGACGAAATACAGTGACAACAGCAAAAGGGGGGGGCAAGTGTAGATAGGACAGCAGTGGGTGTCATATGCTGAGAAACCTGTTCTTAAAGTGCACAGTTCTTAAAGTGCATTATTCTTAAAGTGCACTATTCTTAAACTGCATAGTTCTTAAAGTGCACCAGATAATGTCATTAAAGTGCAAAAAAAGTCAGAGATACCAGTAGGGAAGATGGTAAAAGAAAGTCATCAGAGACTGGAAAGCCTGGCAGCAAGGCCAAACTAGGTCCAGCTGCCTACCACAACCTCCAATGGAGGGGGCCCCGGGGCTTCTAGGGTGGCTCAAAAGCCCAACCCTCCTCCTAATCCCAGCAGCGACTCCCAAGGCAGCAAAAATCTCCGGCCTGCAGCCAATCCGGCCTCCTCTGATCTCCAAAGTTCCTCCAGCCCCCGTCTGGTCAACTCCAGTCCAGCAGGCCGAGTCGCTGCCAACCAGGGTCGCCACCTCGATCTTCCTCCCCTCCATTTCCGGTACGTTGATCGCCTCCTCTACTTCTCAGCTCCATCACCGACCCCGCAGCCATCCCCTACCGGCGATCTTCATGAGGCTCTCACCCTCACAGGGCCAGCACCACCCTACACCTACACCACCCACAGCCGCCACCTCCACATCTCCGACACCACCATAAACGCCGCCATCTTCGGCCATGGAAACCGATCCAGAGGCTGAGAACAAAGCCGCAAACTCCACATCCCCAAACGGTGCACCACCAGCCTCGACCAACAGGTAGCCAAGTTCCTTAGGAACAAGTCCAGGGGGTCGAGGCAAGGCTACATGAGCCCTACTCACCAGCGGACCAAAAAAAACCCCACACCCCTCACTCACGAACTGCCATACTCGAGCATGCTCAGACCAAGTTCAAATTCAATTCCTAATTCCAAATTCCAAATTCCATACCACATTCTACATTCCAAATTCCATTCCGTATTCCAAATTCCAAATTCCATGCTGCATTCCACATTCCAAATTCCAAATCCAAAATTCCATTCCACATTCTAAATACCACTTTTCAAATTCCATTCTGCAATCCGCATTCTGCATTCCGCATTCCCCATTCCAAATTCCGCATTCCAAATTCCAAATTCAATTCCACATTCCAAATTCCAAATTCCACATTCCAAATTCCATTCCGCATTCTAAATTTCAAATTCTAGTCCGCATACTAAATTCTAAATTCCACATTTCAGATTCAATTCCTAATTCCAAATTCCAAATTCCATACCACATTCTACATTCCAAATCCATTCCAAATTCCAAATTCCAAATTCCATTCTGCATTCAGCATTCCAAATTCCAAATCCAAAATTCCATTCCACATTCTAAATACCACATTTCAAATTCCATTCCACAATCCGCATTCTGCATTCTGCATTCCCCATTCCAAATTCCGCATTCCAAATTCCAAATTCCATTCCGCATTCCAAATTCCACATTCCACATTCCTAATTCCAAATTCCATTCCACATTCTACATTCCAAATCCCATTCTGCATTCCAAATTCCACATTCCAAATTCCATTCCGCATTCTAAATTCCAAATTTATTCTGCATTCTAAATTCCAAATTCCCATTCCAAATTCAATTCCCTAATTCCAAATTCCATATCACATTCTACATTCCAAATTCTAAATAACACATTCCAAATTCCAAATTCCATATTCCATATTCCATATTCCATATTCCAAATTCCAAATTCCATATTCCATATTCCAAATTCCAAATTCCAAATTCCATTCCACATTCCAAATTCCTCCTCCTCTTCTCTCCCTTCCTTCCTCCTCCCTTGTTTCCTGTGTGAGAAAGATTTCTTTTAATGTTGCAAAGTTTTGGCAACTAGTTTTTCACTAAAGTTGATTTTTTTTCTTAGAGGCTGGCTGCACTATTGCATCAGCCCTTTTGTGATGGTGCCCTTAAGCATTAGCTTTCAAAATAAAGTAAATTTTGGTTGCAACTCAGCAGGCAGCTATTTCAGATCTGTTTACATGCTCCGGCATTAACTGGCCCCTGGGATTGTCTCTTTATACAAACAAATATCAGATTTATTTATTTTTTCAGCCATGTCGTGCATTCCCTTTGGGGCCAGTTTCAAGCATGGAGACCCCAAAACTCTCAATTCTAGATGATGGATTTAATTCAATCTCTGCCCCTATTATTATGAATCGCATGGCGCTTATTCCCTTTTCATTTCTCTCAAGAGAATTGCCCGACGATCTTTGAGTCCAAGATCTAGTTGAATTATCCAGGGATCCCTCATGAGAGGAGAATTATGATAAAAGCTTCAGTTCTGCTCTTTGGTTGAATCCTCCAGGGGAGACTTTGGGCAGAGAAATAGGGAGTTAGGGAGAGGCAGGGTCTGTGCTCTTGAATGTAGGTCTCTCTCCTTTGCAGATGAAGCTGAGTGTTTCCCTGTGTTTCAATCAGGAAAGTGACTGGATATTCCACCTTGTGAGAGTCCTTTGAATTCTATTTCCCCTTTAGAAACAGGAAGGGGATTGATTGATTCCCCCCATGAATTATGGACCTCCTGCTTCTGCTTCTGATGCTGCTGGTGTTCCATCCAGTCTCTGGGAAGCTGAGAAGGAAATGCCCTCCGAATTTCAGGCACCAGGATGGAAACCATCCAAGCAGCTTTTACAACCCAGGAGACCATCTCCTTGGTATAGTCATCACTGGAAGTGAAAGATTGCATATAAAGTTGCTTTTCAATGTGGCTCCTTCTGTTCAGTTTGTTTTCCGTGATTTGTAAGTCATTCTGGGTGAGGGAGTTGCACTTCCTCCATTCTCTCCTTCTTTTCTGCTTTTCTCTATCATTTATTCCTACATTGGGGGGTAACTCTAATTTCCTGAATGATTTTGGTTTCCATGACTTCTCTCTTTTGTCTGAATTTGGGAAAGAGACTCAAATCCAAAAAGGGATCTGCAAAAAAGGTCTGCAGATTATTTTCTACTCTCAGTTCAATCCTTAATTTATCACTTGAATAATGAATTTTATTTAAAGTAGTGCTTGAACCAGTTGTAGTTGCTGTACCACAGCCAATTTCCATATCTGTGTAACTGATCATCGCTTTTGGATCAATGTTGGCTTGAGGCTCAGTAGGCTTGTGGAGGATTATATATATTATATATTTAAAAGTATGTGTTGTAGCTGTTGATTATAATAGCATTTTTTTTACAATAGGGATGCTTTTGGTTTTTCAAGAGGCTTAAAATTAATTTTCGCCATTCAAATGGTCAACAAGAATTCCCAGCTCCTGCACAATCTCACCCTGGGCTACAATATCCATGACAACTATTTGAGCCCTTTATGCACTTCAGATGCCTTGCTGGACCTGCTCTCAACTGGAGATGCCAATGTCCCCAATTACAGCTGTGGAAGGAAGGAGAACTTTCTGGCTCTTCTTGATGAATCTGACAGGACCATCTCCATCCAGATGTCAACATTAGGAGGCACCTACAAAATCCCACAGGTTTGTGTGTGTTTTTCTCCATCTGGTACAGTCAGTGGTAGGTGTTGGTGGGTGAGCAATAGAGACAATCATGTCTTCTCCATGGAATTCAAGAGTTGCTTTTCTCCATATTAGTGAACATGTCAATATTTTACCCCATTATGTTCATGTTGAAATTAAACATAAAAGGCCTGACATGCAAGGAATACATTCCCTGGAGAAGACCAACTATTTAAGTGATCAAAAAATATCCTAGATGTTGAGGCCTCTATTGGCAGGTTCATTTTCACATATAAATAATGCCTGCCATATCAAGTGGGATTGAAGTTGGCAATAGTAGCATTTTATTTGTACCTAAAATGTAGAATAAAAAGGACTCTAGAAATTATAGGCCAAATAGATTGGCAGATATTGTGGCTAAAATTTATGTCATGATTGTCAAGTTAAACTTGAGACAAATTCATCTCTTGCAGAAGAACCAGAAGGTTTTTGATAGAGTTAAAAGCTATATAGATTTTATAATAAAGTATAAGGATTTAGGTAGATTTAAAAGCTATATAGATTTTATATAAAGCATAGGAATAATCTAATATTGACAAGAAATTTGTCATCAAATATCTAATCACAAAATATATCAGATGAAATTATAATTCAGAACATATTGCATTGTGCAGAGATGGATAAATTGACATTGAAAATAAAGGATAAAGGAGACAGAATATTATTTAATGTGGAATAGTTTTATCAATGGTAAAACCTTTGGTAAAATCAGAGATAAGAGGTAGAAATTAGATGAAGAAAGTATTGCTATGTTTAAATAAAATATGAATGGTGTTCAAAACTACAAGTATGCTAATATAATTAACAGGAACATAAATAAGTGAATATAATTGTAAATATGGTTAGAATTATTATATTGTATTATTATTATATTGTATTATATATATATATATATATATATATATATATATATATGTAGGTCTTGGTGTATATAAAACTTATATGTAGGTCTTGGTGTATATAAAACTTGACAATGTGTGTATGTGTGTGTATGCAGAGAGGTAAACCAAGGGTGCTAGCTTTCTAGATGTCAGTGCAGCATTTGACAAAATAAACAGAGAAATATGATGGAGGAAATTGATTGCCCTCAAAATGGAGCTCTGACATTTGGCCCTGATCCAAGCCCTTGTTTGAGAGGGAGGTTTGGGCTCAATGGATCCCTGAGAAGAAGAATTGATACTTACCAAGGAGGAAGGGAAGGGGGCATATTTGAACCCTTGTTATTCAATTTAGATATTAACAACTTCCTAGGACTAATGAAGGATGCAAAACAGATAATAAATAAATGTTATTTCATTGATTGAAAAAAAAACCTAAATTAGTGGACCAGAGAAATGCAGTGCACATTGTATCCTTGGATTTCAGAAAGGCTTTGACAAAGTAAACCACCACCTACTTTTCGGTAAGCTAAAACTATGTGGGATAGACAGCATCACCCCAGATGGACGCAGCCTGTGGTCCTCAATGGAACTTCATCTACATGGAGGGAAACAAGCAGTGAGGGACCCCAAGGTTCCATTTTAGGCCCAGGACTCTTGAGCATCTTCATCAATGGTTTGGATGGGGATAGATGGGGAACTCATCAAATTTGTGGATAACATTAAGTGGCAGGAATAGCCAACACCCCAGAAGAGAGGCTGAAGATCCAGATGGCTCTAGATAGACTTGAACACAGGGCCTATGTAATAAATGAAATTCAGTGTAGAGAAAAGTAAGGTTTTAGGCAAGAAAAGCCAAATGTACACTTACAGATTAGGTGACACCTGACTCAATAGTAGCAACTGTGACAGAGATCTTGGAGTCTGAGTGGACGATCCCTTAAATATGAGCCAGCAGTGTGTGGCAGCAGCCCAAAAAAGCCATTGCAATCCTAGACTGCAACTGAGGTCTCCCTGTTTCTTGACAACTGGAGAAGAAGCTAAAAGATTCCTCCACAAAGAATCTGGGATATAGAAGGAGAAAAAGATGCAGCAATCCTCAAATATTATCATCAGCCCTTTATTGGAATAGAATCCTTCAGTTGGCATTTGCACATGTTAATCTAGTTGCAATAATTTATATATTGTTTTTCATTTGTTTATTATTTTCCACTATTATTCAATCTTGCTAATATTCTGCCTTTAATATTTTACACAATGTATACTTAACAAATTATTCTAATATATTCATGAGAACCAGGTTGGATTTATTAAAGTCTAATATTTTGGATTTGATCTGATGCCACAGCTTTCTTCATTGCTTTTTCAGATCAGTGTTAACCCTGCTTCAGAGGCTCTGAGTGATAAAAGTAAATTCCCTTTTTTCTACCAGATGCATCCCAAACTAGGGATCCAGTACCTAGCAATTGTCCAACTGCTCCTCCATTTCAGATGGACCCTGATTGGCCTCTTTGCTTCAGACACAGATAACAGAGGGATTTTCATGAGGACTTTCCCTCCTCTGCTTGTCAGGAGTGGAATTTGTGTGGTTATATCGCAACAATTCTCAACAACTGGACCTACAGCAGCCCTCAGGGAGGCCCTCTCCAAGTGGAGACAAGTCAATGTCTTTGTTTACTTCTTAGAACATGATTCCATTTCGACATAATTCTTCCTTTCCATTTAATACTGGTGCGTTTGCCAGGATCCATTGAAGGGAAAGTCTGGATCATCACAAATTATATGTGGTATCGAATGGCAAATGACAGACTTTTCAGATACATCCATAGTATTTGGAAGTGTGATTATCTGGCAGGAAAAGGCCAAGAGATGCTGCCTTTGAACCCTATTTCTATGTAGAAA
Source organism: Naja naja (assembly GCA_009733165.1). Lineage (NCBI taxonomy): Eukaryota > Metazoa > Chordata > Lepidosauria > Squamata > Elapidae > Naja > Naja naja. Next base: position 333,607 of record SOZL01001721.1, on the reverse strand, counting down.
ATCCATTTCAAGTCCATCATTTCCGCTGTTCTCTTTCCAAGCACGTCTTTTCTGTCAAAGGCCACAGAAGATGCACCCAGAAAGCCCCACTGGAGACCCAGTGGAAAAGGAACAGTATGTATAGTGTAAGTAACTATGACAATTATAGCCTCATGAAGACTCTGGCCCAGGCCATGAATGCTGCCTATTCTTCCAGATCGAGGAGAGGAAGGAAGGATGGAGAAAAGAGGTTGGGATCTCAAAGGCTGCAGTCATGGCAGGTATGGGGTCCAACAATAAAATCCAACAATAAAATCCAACAATAAAATTAAATTTCAAAAGTTCAAAATTATTTGTTATCTGCTATTCTATTTAACTCACAGAAAATTTACAGGGGCTTCTTACCTACCACAGAATACCACAATAATTATCTCTAATCCATCCAGAATCTGTCCAGGATTAAACATCTTTGTTTGATTCTGAATAAATACATTTCCTTAAAATTGTAATTAGGGTCTTTCCCAACAATTGCTTTCCATTCTCCAAAGTCATAGGACCTCCTGTAAATTGAAATGCGACAGCTCTTGAGGCTTGTTTTCCAGTTAAATGTGACAAGTCCATTCCCCCATCTCCCTCAATCTTCTGGAAAGAATCCATTTCATCCATCATCCGTTCTGTCCACTGTGAGTCTTCAGGGTCCATGGCCTCTCCAGCCATCTCCAAGCAGCCTACCTTCCAACCAGACTCCTCCTTCAGGGGTGCCAGCAGCAAATTATGTTCCACCCATCCCACCATCCATCCATCAAATCCATCTGATTCAACAATTGTTGCTGGCTTCTGATTGTCACCTTTAAGTTCATTTAAAACCATTGTTATTTTATCCAACTTCTAAAATAAAGTTTCAATAAACTTGCAAGTTTAAAACTTTATATCCTTAAAT
>SOZL01001721.1:288203-331688 GCA_009733165.1 Naja naja | reverse complement strand
TTTTTGTAATATTAAAGGTGGATGGCTCGTTACCTTTTTCTGTGTGAAACTACCAAAGAAGAGTCCAGGCCCAGTGATCCAAATCCAAGGCTATTTATTATTGTAAAAGTACAGAAGTAATAAAAGTCAGTCAAAAGTTACATCAGTGTCCACTTGCTTCTTTCTGAAGTCTTTTTTTTCCTCCTATGAGGCAGTCATCTATATGGCTGGAGTTCCAAGAAGCCCTCCTTGTGTCTTAAGGCAGGGCCCTTCCAGTTGAATGGTCCCAGGCAGTTGCAACAGACTGGAACTGGGACAGACTGGAACTAGGTTGAACTTGGAACTAGGTCTGAGAACTGGGTTAGCTCCTTTTATAGTCCTGAGTCTGGAGGGGTGGAGCTTGACAAAGAACTGGGAAGATTCAAACACAACAGTGCAGTGATTGGCCTATTTAAACTTTTCAGTTAGGCTGAGGTGGAGGCCAGTAGAAAGTGCACAGCCACCCCATGGAAAATCCTTTTCCAATCCCCTTCTCTGTGCCTTTCTAATGGCACATATTGAAAATTCAATTCAACAACATTACATCCTTTACACATACATATTTACACAGCAACAAGTACATTCTACATAACCATAGGTATTTTCTTCAACAAGTACTGGTGCTGGTCCCGGGCAAAGGTTTTGTTAGAACATCTGACTTGTTCTCTAGTCTCAGTATAAACAGTTTCAATAAACCCCATTTTTGATAATTGCCTGACATGTTTGCACTTAATGTCAATGTGGCGTGACCTTTGTCCCACAGCTTCGCCTTGGATATATCAATGGCCGCTCTGTTGTCCTCGTGTATGGTAATAGGATATAGGTTCTTCCCACATGTTCTTTAACAATTCAGCAAACCAAATTAAATTGTTTGAAGTCTTAGATAGGCACACATATTCTGCCTCCGCTGTGGAGGTGGCTATCAGTTTTGTTTACCCAGTACCAATGAATAGGGCTACTATTCAAGAATATAATATACCCTGAGGTACTTTCTGGACTGTCCCTGCCCAATCTGCCTGAGTAGCAATAAAGATCTGGCTTCTCAGATGTGTAAGGTTCCAGTAATAGTAAATGGTTAATAGTGCCCTTTAAATACCCCCTTTTGATTCCACTCCAGTGAAACTGAGTGGGGTTCTCTGAGTGTCTGGACAAGACATTCACAGTCAAACTAATGTCTGGCCTTGTCCAGCTGGCAATATACAATAGCGAACCTAACACAGATTTGTAGAGTGTCTTCTGCTCAAATTCTGGACTTTCATTGTACATATTTTTGAGGAAATCAGTCTGCATGGGGGTCTCACAAGGTTTAGCCTCAGCCATGCTACACCTTTCGAGCAGATCTATCTTATCCTTCTGAGAAAGTGCAAACCCCTTCTCAGTTCTTGTGAATTGCACCCTAAAAACTTGTCAATTTGGCCTAAGTGCTTTAGTGTAAACTCCTTGCCCAATTGCTCAGAGAAGATTTTGTATCTATTCTCTGACTTGCAAATAGTATATCATCTACATAAATTAGAACAGTTTTTGATCCCTTCTGTTCTCTGATAAACACACACTCATCAGCTGATGAGGCCAAAAAGTCCATTTGTTTTAAATATTTTGTGAGACACTCACCATCTCCTTCCTGATTGTTTTAAGCCATATAGGCTTTTGTTCAATAACCAGATTCCACCTTCCTTTGGTCTAAACCCTGGGGAGCTCTAACATATAACTCTTTATCTAATTTGGCATGTAGGTATGCTGTCTGTATGTCAAATTGATGTACACTTTCTCCGTGTATGGCAGCTATGGTGGTGCTGCTTTAACGCCTCCGGGTACAGTTGGTGAAAAGTTTCAGCATAGTCATCAGGGAATCGTTGGAGAATCCCTGCGCCACTAATCTTGCTTTATAGATGAATTTACCATCATCAAGTGTTTTCCTTTTGTACACCCATCTTGTACCTATCACTTTTTGTCTTTGGGTAGTCTGGAGGGTGTAAAAACTTCTAACTTCCTAAGACTATCCATCTCTGAATCCATTGCCTTATACCAATGGTCTTGCTCCCTTTGTAGTGCTAATATGTCCTCATACCTTTGAGGTGTATCTGGCACTTGATTTACATAGGTAATGAAATCCTCATACCTTTTGGTTTTGTGTTCCTGGTGGATCTGACTGGCCTATTGATTGATTCCTGTTGGGTATCAGAGCTGTCTGATATGTTATCTTCCTCATTGCTATCATTGTAGCCTTCAAGCTTGGAGTGTCCCTCCTTCCTGGGTACCTCCTTACTCCCTTTGAGGATCCCCTTTAGGGTTTTGGGGGCACTTGCCCTCCCTGTCCTCTGAGTCATCTGTTTCTTGATTGGTCAGATCCTGAGAAGGTGTGAGTCAGAATTTCTTTGCGTGAATTCTGCTCCAATTTGTGCTTGTGGAAGGCTGCTGACCTGGAAATCACGACTCTGTTGTTGGTGTCAATGAACCTGTGTGCTTTAGAGCCTGGTTCGTATCCAATAAACCTCAGTCTGATTGACACCTTTTCCCCTTTTCTCCTGATTTCCTTAGGCACATGTACGCCTGCCATCACCCCAAAAACGTGGAGGTGCTTTAAGCTTGGCTTATGTCCGCACACCATTTCATATGGAGTTTTGTGTACTACGCTGGACCATATCCTATTTAATGTATAGTTGGCATAGAGAACAGCCTCCCCAATAAACAAATTTGAGATTAGCATCCTCCAGGACACATCTCACCATGGCCTGTAACACTCCATTTCTGCTCTGCAATCCCGCTTTTGGAACGCAGAAAAGGGGCTGTTTTCATGTGTACTATGCCTTTTTCTTTCAACCAGTTAGAAAACTGAGTTGAGTTAAATTCAGTTCCCCTGTCAGTTAATATCCTTTGTATTCTGACCCTATGCTGATTCTCTATCAGACTGTGGAACTCTTTAAATTTGGAGAAGGCCTGGTCCTTGGTTTTAAGTAGATAAACAAAACCATATCTACTGTAATCATCCACTATTGTCAGGAAATACTGATTTTGCCAAGTGAATGTTTCATAGGGCCCACTAAATCCATGTGTACCAGCTGGAATTTATATTCAGATTGTCTTTCTGATTTTCTGGGTGCTGGTTTGATTTTTGACTTAGCTCTTACAGATGGAGCAGTCCATAAAGACGTTACAGTCCTTTATGTTTAAACCCCTGGAATGTTCTGGCATTTTCTGTATAATGGGGAAACTAATGTGGCCAAGTCTGGTGCATGAGATGAGCGCACTCATCATGAAGTGGTTTCCCAATGGAAACAGTGTTGGTGTCCTGGTTTGTTCATTAATGTGACTCAGATTAAATCTGATGCTCTTGTGTTTTCTTGATTACCTGTGTAGCTGCCATTGTCCCCTTCTTTCCTTTGTAACCCCTGGTCTTGACTCCTGGTTCTGGTTGAGACTCATCATCTGAGTCATCTGTGTCAATTGTGTTGCTGGCCCCTGAACCTTCAGTCCTTGTGACAGGAGAATAATATGGCAGGTTATTTATTTTCAACACTTTCCCAACAGTGTGACCATTATTGGTCACTATGGCTTCCCTTTGGTAAATAACACCTCTATATCAGAGTTCTCACTGAGTTTCAGGGTACTAAGGAGGTTATGCTCTAGGGCAGGTACATAGAAAATACCACTGATCTCCCAAGCCCGGGATACACATTACCTATACCCACAACTTTGGTTTTATACCATTGGCCACCTTGACAACAATCATGTCTCTGGAGCTCTGTGAATAAGCTCTTGTCCTTCACCATGTGCTTGCTTGCCCCACTATCTAATAAGCCATAGCTGCTCACGTTGCCTTTGGTGAGCCTGGGGTAACTGGTTTCTACCATGTTGGTGAAGTTATCTTCCAGGTTAAATTTGTCCTTTTAAACCTGTTCTCATTCCTGGTTCTTCCTTTTTCTGGTTTGAGGAGCTGTGTTGAGGTCCCCATGAGGGTGACCTCCTATTGCTCCTATTTCCAGAGCATTCTTTTGCCTTCCTCCCATACCATTGCTGCGTGGGCAGTCTCTTTGTAATGTCCCCTTGAGCCACAACTAAAACATTCCCCAATAGCATTTACACCATCTGAGTTATTGGGCCTCCTAGTGACTTTCTCTCCCTGTGGAAGCTTGCTCTATCTTTTCTTAGATTGTCCTCAGCAATCAGTTTACCTGACAAGACTTCCAGAGACATCTCTTCATAACTGTAATTATCTAGTTGGGACACAAAATTATTCCAGCTGGGATCTAATGAGTTTATGATTACACTTATCAAACTGTGCTCTGGCACTTGTTCCCCTTAACATTAATTCTTCCCTCATTTTACTGAGCTCACTGAGATGCTCACTCATGTCCACTCCTGCCCTTAATTTGGCAGAGTGGAACTCCCTGGAGATCCTGGCTGTAGTATTAGAGTTCTTGGAGTAGAATAAATTAAATAATTTCTTCAAAATTTCAAATACAGTCAGGTTATGAGGAATATTTGGATATAGCACAGGATCTATACTTAATAACAATAAACAATAAACCTTATGATGTAGCAGGTCAGTTTCCAGTTGCCAAGGCTTAGGAGGGGATTCACCAACAGATGCAAAGCGTTCTCCTTCATAAACAGTACTTGAATCGCCTTGGACCACTCTAAAAGGTTCCTGTAGCTGACAGCTTTTAAAATCAAGCGGAAAAGGCTGGTATTTGCCTGCATTGAAAAGGCTTGCGGCGCTGTCCAGGGTGCTGAACGTCAGGAAACTGACAGTACGGGAGTGGTATGGTGGGCGAAACTGAAGATCTCCTTATTTGGAAGCCGTCCCTCCTCGGTGGCGGAGTTGAAGATCCGATCTGAGCATGCTGAAGCTCATTTCGCTGAACGCGGGAAGGATCTCTCCGCCTGTCTCGGAGGTAGGCCTCGGCTTGCCCCAGCAGCTCCGGCCCGCCGCTGAGCTGCTGTAAGGGCCTGGGAAGGCGAAGAAGATGCGAACGTCGCTGGAATCACCGGAAAAGGTGAGTATGGGGCCGCATCGCCGGGGAGTCGCCTGGGGAGGCCGCTTTCGGGAGGCTAGGGAGAGGCTGGTGTCTTGCTTCCAGGACTGCTGTTAGCCCTGATGGCACTTTGATCTCAGCATCGTGGGCAGATCATGTTTGTTTGTTGTCGGGCCGCCGTGACGGGTCGGTCGCCTTGAGGGCCTGCGGCCTGGACTGGGGGCATGCTCGGCGGCTGGGCTCAGCGGTGCGCTGCTGCCAGGGGCCAACCTCCAGGTTGGCAGCGCTTTGGATCACCGCAGTGGTAGGCACTGCCAGGTTGGTGATCCCTGCTTCTTCCCCGATGGGCTTTCGGGCAGTAGTCAGCCATAGGGAAGATAGGTGGTCCCAATTCTCAGTCACCGCAGCGCCAGCCTGCCAAGTGGGTGACTTTAGTTTCAGAGTTTGTCTGCTCTGACAGGCCATAGGGGAATAGTGGGGACGGGCGGCGCCATTTTGTCTTGTTCAATTTGAATTTCCGCCGACCGGGCTTCATTTTTCGCTGAAATTCAGTTGGGAGGCTGACGGTTTTCAGCCTGCATGCTGCTTATGGCAGAAGGGGTCCCGGGCAGGACTGGGTGGCTCTTACCACTCTGGTGTCTTCCTGAGTCCTCGCCCTGTCCCTGGCCGCCTATCGGAGCTATTCTTTGCAGGAGGTGGATGAGATCGGCGACTGGTTCTCCGCTCGCTTTCAAAGCCAAAACCTGGAGAATTGCCGATCTCATCTCTTCCTTTCCTCTGGGCTGAGCGTTGGGGCACAAGCATCTTGCTTCTGTCCTCTGGCTCTCGGTGCTCAAGGCTGTTGGTGTCCATCCAGCAGTCAGCGATGGAGTCTGTGGGGGTAGAGAATGCAGGATCCATCGTGCTACCTGCTTCTTGCTCCCCCAAGCCTGAGACTCTTCAGCGCTTGCTCGCTCTGGCTTCTTGGGACCGCGTTGAGAGCCATCTGCCTGGTTCTGGCTCTGGTCAGCACTTGGTCCTCTCTGCGTTGGTTTCAAGCTGGGCATCCAGGTAGCTCACCACGTAGAAAAGGTACAAACCATCCTCTGCTACCAGTTGTTGGGGTTTTGTAATATTAAAGGTGGATGGCTCACCTTTTTCTGTGTGAAACTACCAAAGAAGAGTCCGGCCCAGTGATCCAAATCCAAAGCTATTTATTATGTAAAAGTACAGAAGTAATAAAAGTCAGTCAAAAGTTACATCAGTGTCCACTTGCTTCTTTCTGAAGTCTTTTCTTTTCCTCCTATGAGGCAGTCATCTATATGGCTGGAGTTCCAAGAAGCCCTCCTTGTGTCTTAAGGCAGGCCCTTCCAGTTGAATGGTCCCAGGCAGTTGCAACAGACTGGAACTGGGACAGACTGGAACTAGGTTGGAACTTGGAACTAAGGTCTGAGAACTGGGTTAGCTCCTTTTATAGTCCTGAGTCTGGAGGGGTGGAGCTTGACAAAGAACTGGGAAGATTCAAACACAACAGTGCAGTGATTGGCCTATTTAAACTTTTTCAGTTAGGCTGAATGGGTGAAAGTGCACAGCCACCCCATGAAAATCCTTTTCCACACGGGTTCCTGCAATCCCAGCAATGCTTCTCTGACTGGTTTCTGGGTGGGCGTGGCCATGGTGGGCGTGGCCTCCCAGGACCTCCGGAAGGTCCGTTTTTCACCACTCCCCAGGCCCGCGCGGGCCCTGCACTTACCTGCGTTCAAAATGGGCTGCGTGGACACTCCGGGAAGGGCGGGGCAGGGTGGCAGGGGCCAGCCAGGGGTGGGATTTGGCGGTTCGGGACCAGCCGTAACGTTAGCAATGGGGCTGGCCAAACCCGGGAGAACCCATCATAGCCCCCCCACTCAAAACCAGCACCTCGTCTCTGGTGTTCCTCCTTGGCCTCGGCACCAGGCTCAGACCCAATTGGGGATGACAGTCGTGAAGTCAGCTAACAGATAATCAGAGTTGGAAGGGACCTTATAGGTCCCCTAGTGCAGAGAGTTTTCGGGGCTTCCTCCCCGCCCAGCCCCTCCTTACCGGGGTCTCCTTCCCCCCTTCGCTTCCGGGGATCTGGCCCAGCGCCCCCACCAGCAGCATCAGGGGGAGCCCAGCAGAGCCCATGGATGCCGCCCCACAAGCGCCCCAAGAGAGGGAGGAAGACGCGGAGGCTCCCAGCCCTAGAGGTGGAATCCGGGCTCTGAACTGAGGCGAGGACCTCCTTGATTCCCCTTCTTCAAAAATGCGTCAGGAACATCCTGAGGTAAATTCAAACAGCCCAGAAAATAAAAAGGCGGGGAAAAAGGGAACGCCCCCTTTCCACCCGCAGCAACCAATCAGAGCGCAGATCACCTCAGGCGGGAGCCCGCCCTCACCCACGAGGAACGAGCAGAAGCACCATTGGGAATTCTCCCTGCGTGAGCGTCATCGGTCTCCGGGCAGAGTCCTTTGTGACTTCACCTGAAGGAGGAGGAAGCGTTCGGCGCAGAGAGCGAAAGTGGGAGGGGGGATCCCTTCAGTCTTGGGGAGGCTGCATCTCAAGGGGATTCATGGCAGGCACTGAGGGGACCCTCCACTTTCTTTGTTCTTTTCACCATTCTCTGACAGGGATTCCCGCTTCTCCTCTCCCCCTCTTATTTCTCCCCCATTCACATCAACAACCTCCCTTCTTGAACCAGAATTGACCTTCCATTTGCGGTGGGTCAGAAAACCACACAACGCCGAGGGTGAAACCGGCCCTCCGGCAGCCCCGTTGACAGGAAGGGAGCCAAAGGCAGAAGCTTTGGGGAGGGGCGGGGAGGGCAGTGACCCCACGTGATTGGGGAGGGACGCTCCCACTGTGCGTACGTGCGTGCGTGCATTCGTACGTGCATGTGTGTGTGTGAGAGAGGGGGGGGGAGAAAAGGTGCCCGAGGACGCCCCAATCAATCCCCTAGTCCTCGCTGGCTGTGGGGCTGCGGCTCCCCTTCTCTCCTCCACCGCAGCCCCACTCCACCGCGGATTGGGAGGGGAGGGCAAAAGGAGGTCCACGCTCCCCTCCAGGGCTGGCCTGACCCCCCTTGACCCGCAGCCCCCAACAATGAAAGGTTCCCCTCCCACTTTCCCCGCTTCTCTCTGCGCTGAACTATCTTCTCTCGCCGGTGAAGTCCAGTGAGAATCTGCCCGGAGACCGATGACGCTACAGAGGGAGGATTCCCATTGGTACTTCCGTTCGTTTCTCGTGAGTGAGGGCGGGCTCCCGCCTGAGGGATCTGCGCTCTGATTGGTTGCTGCGGGTGGAAAGGAAGCGTTTTCCTCCCCCCGCCTTTTCTTCTCTGGGCTGTTTGAATTTACCTCAGGATGTCCCTGACGCGTCTTTCAAGGAGGGGAATCAAGGAGGTCCTCGCCTCAGTTCAGAGCCCCGATTGGTCCTCTGAGGCTGGGAGCCTCCGCGTCTTCCTCCTCCTTTGGGGGCGCTTGGGGCGGCATCCATGGGCTCTGCTGGGCTCCCCTGATGCTGCTGGTGGGAGCGCTGGGCCGGATCCCCGGGAGCGAAGGTGGGAAGGAGACCCCCGGAAGGAGGGGCTGGGGGGGAGGAGAGGGATTGAGGGGCCGTGAGAGCTCCTGGGGAGATCTCCTCCTTCACCAAATGCTCCAACTGCCACAACTCTTGGATGGATTAATGGGGGCGCGTGAGCCCCCAAAGAGGGTCCTTAAAGATCAACTCCTCCTCGGAGTACTTTGCTAACAATGTTTCTCTCTCTGTGGGATTGTTTTTAATAACTGTTAATTCTATAATGCGGAAGAACATTCACTTTGTTATTTGTAATTTAAAGCAGAATTTAAAGCAAGGAACATTTCAGGTGTGGGTTGTTGTTGTTTTTCTTACTAAGCCCATTTGCATCTGGGAACATTAAAGATTTTGTGGAATAGCTAAAAAAAGAAGGCAGTGGCTTTAACAAAGGGAAAATCGTGACTCTTTGTTTGAACAAGAAATGCAAATTCTGCCGCTTTGTCCAGACGTTCCGAGCAAGGAGACCCGGCATTTTCAGCTGGGAGGGTCCAGAACGAGGTGAAGCACCAATGGGAATTCTCCCTGGTCCTGCGTCATCAGTCGCCGGGCAGAGTCCTTTGTGACTTCACCTGAAGGAGGAGGAGAGCGTTCGGGGGCAGAGAACGAAGCTGAAAGTGGGGGGGGAATCCCTTCAGTCTTGGGGGCTGCAGCTCAAGGGGGGCGGTCAATGGCAGACCCTCCATTTTCTTTGCTCTCTTCACTATTCTCAGCTAGACTTTCCTCTTTGGGCATGGGGGGTTGACTAGATGTCCGTTTAGGTCCCTGAATTATGGGAGAGACCAGGACTCCCCACTTCACAGTCCCCATTACTCGATCAACACCTGGGGTGAGGGGAGCCACAGGGGAATTGATGAATGGGGGTGGGGAGTTCTCAGTTGCTCCCTTCAATTGTCCCCCAGATCTACCCCTTTGTGAAGGGGTGGAGACCCTCCCTTTGAGGTGATCTTTGGGGGCTGTTTTTGGGGGAGAGGAGAGAGCCCCGATTCTACCCCAGATCCTAGAAGGGCTGCAGATTAGGGGAGGGAAATGTTGGGGGTAACCAGAGGAAGTGGGGATTGAGGGAGGGTGGGAGGGGCTGGGAGACCCCAGAAGGATCCGCTTGGATGTCCCCATTGTTCCCCTCCTCATATTGCCTCCCCTCAAGGAGAGAGAGAGAGATGGAGGCATAAGATATTTGTCTTTATGTATGTTACATGTTTTTATGGTGCCCATCTTGTCTGAAATGGTCTGAAGGGTTTCCTGCCTGAGGAGGGGTGGGACTAGATGACCTCCAAGGTCCCTTCCATTGTTCTGTTGTTCTGTTCTAATATCTCCCCTACCCAGGAATACTAAATGGATTACAGGTTATAATAGAAAACAAAATATATTAAAATCTTTTAATATAGTATATTTTTATATACACACACACACTCCTGCCTCAGCAGCAGGTGCAGAGAATTTGCATTTCTTGTTCAAACAAAGAGTCACCATTTTCCCTTTGTAAAGCCACTGCCTTCTTTTTAGCTATTCCACAAATACCTTTAGTGTTCCAAGATGCAAATGGGCTTATTATTTAAAAAAAAAAACAACCCACACCTGAAATGTTGTCCTTTGTCTGGGTGGCAACCAGATTGGATCCCTGCTTTAAAGTACAAATAACAAGTTGAGTGTTCTTCAGCACTGTAGAATTAACAGTTATTAAAAACAAGCCCTGAACAAAGAGAGAAACATTGTTAGCAAAGTACTCTGAGCTGGAGCGGACCTTTGAAAGACCCTCTTGGGCCCCCAATCATTCATCTGTCAATGGATGATGGGGCTCAGGCAGACTCTGATTGGGGAAGGTACCTTTCCCAAGAGGCAGAGAAACCCACTGTGGTCCAGGACTGGGAGGGGGTCCGATGCCCCCACTGGAGCCCCCCAGGCTGAGAAAGAAAGGGAGGGTGTGAAACTGGAGGGGACCATGGAAATGTTTTTCCTCCTGGGTGGGAAGAGAAACAGCCCCAGATGTGAATCCAAGGACCACACTAACCAGCTCAGGGAAGGAAGAGGGGAGGCCGGAACAGCCTCCAATTCCAGAGACAGACAGAGATCAGATGGATCATGATCTGAAGGGGAAAGGAGAGAATCTCAGGGAGAAAAGCAAGTGGGAGATTTGTCCAGTCTGGGGGTCTTGCGGGGGGATCCACAGGGGCTGGAAACCCCGGTGGGGAACTCCATGTCCGGCTGAATATCTGAAGCCTGGACAGAGTCAAACTCAGTGGTCATCTTGTGCCCAGGAAAGTGGACAGATACCCGGAGGCCTCTCGGGAGAGGAGAGGGGTTCGGGGGCCTCCTCTTGGCTTGAGATGGCTGGAGTCCATCTGGGAGCCAATGGAGTTGTTCAAAATCCCCTCTGCCCTCCAGCCTTTCCCTGGATCTGCTGGCCAGTCTGACTTCCACAGAGTCAGTTCTTAAAATCTCCCATGAATTAAAAACGAAAATTTTACAAAAAATTTTCTAAAAAAATTGAAAGAGGAAGAGGCTTGAGGGGGGGGAGACCCCATTCTGGACAGGGAAGAGGGATGGAGGGAGGAGTGAAGGGATCTGTGGGGCCAAAGCAGAGGCTCCTTTGTCTATGGAGGCTCATGCACAACTGCCCCCTCCCATTTCCTGGGCTACTCCCTCACCAGCCACCAGGAACGTCAAGAACGACCCCAGGATTTCAGGAGTTGGTGCGTTCCAACGACTCTCTGCCTACCCAGCATCCCCTGTCCAAGTGGATCAGCCCAAGAAGCAGCAAAACTCCCAGCTAATAAAAACAAACCGGTTGCCATGACGATGTTTCCAGGCCACCATCTTGACTTCAGAATAGAATAGAGAATAGAATTTAGAATGGATAATGGATAATAGATAATAGAAAAGAATAAGAATAGATTAGAATAGAATAGAAAGGAAAAGAAGAATAACAATAGAATAGAGTAGAAAAGAAAAGAATAGAATAGAATAGAATAGAATAGAATAGAATAGAATAGAATAGAATAGAATAGATATTGGAATGAAGAATAGAATAGAATGGAATGGAATATAGAATAGAATGTAGAATAAGAATAAGAATAGAAGGACAGGATAGGATAACTTTATGGTCACTTTAAATGTACACTAATCGGCATACATTAAAATGACATTTTCTTCCATACAGCTCTCACAGGTTTGCCACCTCCAATATACACTACATAAACATGGCTAAATAAATAAATAAATGTTATGTATATTCCCACAAACACACCTATATTGTATGACACAGAGAAGCCACACAGTCTAGTTGGGGTGTCTACATGGACATGGCGAGAAACGGAGCCTGAGTGTGCCAGGCGAGGGCACTGGGAATGAAGCCCTTGCAGATCCCGCTGGAAACTCTTGGGATCCCCCCTTCCCAGAGGGGAGCAATGGTGGGTGTGTGGGGCCTCCAAAAAGGCTCTAAGCTTATAGTACTTATAAGTGATATACAACCTCTTTGGCCACAGTCATTAAGTGAGTCCGGCTTCTAAGGTGGTCCTCAAATGGCGACCCATGAGTTCAGCTAGGGATCTATCTGTGGTGGCACAGGGGGTTGTGTGCTGGGTCAGAAGGTACCTAGCGAGTCTGGAGTGCCACTCTGTAGGCCCCAGCCTCCTCAGGGTATCTTTGGCTGATCTGATCGCTCTTTTAGCCAGGCCATTACTGGGTAGGTGAAAAGGAGCTGGTAGAGCGTGCCGGATTCCCAGATTCACTGGGAAAATCTCAAATTTGCAGGATGCGAACTAGGGGCCATTATCAGACACGATGGTGTCTGGAAGGCCGTGGGTGGCAAACATTCGTGACACAGTGCCTTAATTGCAGCTTCTGAAGTGGTGGAGGTCATTAGAGCTAACTCTACCCATTGTGAAAAGGAGTCAACTGCCACTGGGAATGTTTTCCCATAGAAAGGACCGGCCAGATCAATATGCAACCTGGACCATGGGGCCCCTGAATCCTACCATTTCCCTGGGGTGGCTGCGGGTGGAGATGGTCTAGTGGTCTGGAATGGCTGGCACGTGTTCACCCAGCTAGTAATTTGAGCGTCCATGCCTGGCCACCATGCATACTACGAGCTAAAGCCTTCATCCTGGCATTGTCAGGACCTCCAGGACTGAAGACTGCAATTGTGCAGGAATAACTACCCTGGTTCCCCAAAGTAGGCAGCCTTGCAAGGAGGAAAGTTCTTGCTGCCTCATTTTAAAAGGTACAAAGTCAGGGGAGTAAGGGGCTTTAGGCCACCCCCTTCCCACCCAGTCAAGGACTTGGGAAATTACCTTTTCCTTGGCAGAGTGGGAGCGATATCAGAAGCGGTGATGGGCAGCTTGAGTTCACTGATAGCAGCACATCATTGACTGGTGCAGGATCTTCTACTGGAGTAGGTGGGGGACAGCGACTGAGAGTGTCAGCATGGCTTAGACATTTGCCTGCTCGATGAATCAGGGTATAGGAATATGCAGCCAGAAATGCAGTCTACCTGCTCATTCTTGGAGACGAAATCTGTGGTGTTTGCTTGTTGCCAGCTAAGATGCCCAAAAGAGGCTTGTGATCTGTAATTAACTCGAAATGGTGGCCATAAAGAAACTCATGAAATTTTTTTACAGAAGCAACTGCAGCCAAAGCCTCTTTATCAATTTGAATTGCGTCCTGCAGAAGATAACGTTCTGGAGAAAAAGGCAATGGGTGCCTCAAAACCATTAGGTAGTCTGTGACTTAAAATGGCTCCTATGCCAAAAGGTGAAGCATCTGCAGCTAAGACTAAAGGCGATTTTTTGTTGAATTGAATCAGAACAGCATCAGATATAAGTAAGGATTTGACTGCTTTGAAAGCATTGGCCTCCCTAGGTCCCCAATGCCACTGTGCTTGTTTGTCCTGGAGTCTATGTAGAGGTTCTGCAATGGAAGCCTTATAGGGCAAAAACGAGGCGTAGAAGTTAAGGAGGCCTAAGAAAGATTGAAGCTCAGTCTTAGTAGTAGGAGTGGGCGCATCCTGAATAGCCCGAACTTTGGATTCAGTTGGATGAATTCCTGAGGCATCGACTTTGTAACCTAGAAATTCAACCTGTGAAGTGGCAATAGTGCACTTTTCTTTTTTCAGCTTAAGACCAGCCTTTCTGAAACAGTCAAGAACACCTCTGACTCTCTGTAGTAATTGAGGCTTGTCAGCAGCGGATATTAAAATGTCATCGAAATAGGGTGTTACACCATGTACCCCATGAAGCAGTCTTTCCATTAACGATTGGAAAATTCCTGGGGCCACACTATTTGTCAAACAGAAACAGGGAAAGATGGAAGAAACAAGATGAATTAATAAAAGAAATCACAAAATTAGAGAGCAAACAAAAGAGAGGGCTAGATAGTGAGCAAACCAAAGATGCACTAATACAAAAAAAACATGAACTTAATATACTTGAGCAAGAGGAACTCCTTAGAAAGCTACAATACACAAAACAAAATTACTTTGAATATGCAAACAAACCGGGGAGATGGCTAGCATACAAATTGAGAAAAGAGGAACAGAAAAGAACGATACAATACTTAGAGAACGAAAATGGAGATCTTGAGGTTGATTTGGAAAAAAGAAAGAAATTGCAAGAAACTATTTTGAGAAATTATATAAACGAGAAAATGCAGAAGTGTCTAAAATAAAACAATACTTAGAGGAAGGAAATACACAGAAACTTACTGATGAAGAAAGAGAACTGTTAAACAAAGAGATAACAATAGATGAATTAAAGAAAGCAATTCAGAAGCAAAAAATAATAAAACACCAGGTCCAGATGGATACCCAAGTGAATTCTATAAAAGATAGGGGACATATTAAATAATACACTTTTAGAAGTATGTAATGAAGCACTGGGTAAAGCCAAAATCCCAATACTTGGAAGGAGGCATACATAACACTTATACCTAAAGAAGAGACAAATAGTAATCAAATCAAAAATTATAGACCAATATCGCTTTTAAATACTGATTATAAAATTTTTATGACAATTATGGCACAAAGATTAAAAGGAATTATTAGTGGAAAAATTAGCACAGATCAAAATGGATTTCTGCCGAGAAGACAAATTAGACATAATATAAGAACAATAATAAATATATTAGAATATTATGAAAGTCACCCGAGCAATCAAATGGCCCTAATCTTTTAGATGCACAGAAGGCATTTGATAATTTGAATTGGGATTTTATGAAACAGCAATTTAATAAAATGGAGTTTGGACAAAATTTTGAAGGAATGATAAATGCAATATATGACACCCAAAAAGCAAATATATTAGTAAATGGCGAGACTACTAAAATGTTTAAAATAGAGAAGGGGTCAGACAAGGCTGCCCCTATCACCATTATTATTTATTACAGTGTTAGAAACACTATTAATTAGAATTAGGGGAAATGAAAATATAAAAGGAGCGAAAATCAGAAATCAAGAATACAAAAGCAAGCATTTGCAGACGATATGGTCTTTATAATAGAAGAACCTCTAGAGACAGGCCCGATTTTAATGAAAGAAATAAATGATTTTGGGGAATTAGCAGGTTTAAAGGTAAATAGGGGAAAAACCAAATTACTAGTCAAAAATATAATAAATTCCAAACAAAAGAGGCTTGAAGAGATTATGGGGCTACAAATAGTAAACAAAATAAGATATTTAGGAATTTGGATAAGGGCAAAAACAATAATGTTGTGGGAAGATAATTATATAAAAATTTTAGAACAAATCAAAAAGGATCTGGAAATCTGGAGCAAATTGCAAATATCCCTCTTAGGGAGGATTGCAACAATTAAAATGAACATACTTCCCAAAGTTTTATTCCTATTCCAGACAATTCCAATATTAACAAATAAGAAGTTTTTATGGAATTGAATAAAATGACAATGAAGTTTATTTGGATGGGAAAAAGGGCAAGGATAAAGAGAAAATACCTTCAAGATGATAGAAGTAGAGGAGGATTGGGACTGCCAGACTGGGAAATTTACTACAAAGCATGAGTTTGTTATGGACAAAAGAATGGGTCAGACTAGAAAATAGGAGAATATTAACACTAGAGGGGCATGACTTACAAATAGGATGGCATGCACTTCTATGGAACCCGACGGACAAAAGACAAAAACATACTACAAAACATATAATACGTAACTCATTGATTAAAAATTGGGCTGAGATAAGAAAGAAAAATTATACAAAAATACCAAGGTGGTTCTCAACAATGGAAGCAACCTTCAATCCAAATACAATGGATTTGAATAAAAACTTAAATACTATCAGATACTGGATACAGATGGAAAATTAAAAACAAAACAAGACTTGGAAACACAAGGCATATTAATAGATAGTTGGGTTTATTTACAAATTAAATCAAGATATAATAAAGATATAAAGGAATATGGGATAGAAACAAAAATACAAATCTGGATAAAATACTCTTGGGACCAGAGGAAAAGTTGATATCCAAATTATATAAATTACTATTAGAACAGGAAAGAGCAGGACAATTAGTAAAAGGATCAATGGTAGCCTGGGAGCAAAATATAGGATACAAATTGGATCTAAATGATTGGGAAGAGATTTGGGAAGAAAATTTAAAATATACAAAGTCAGTGGCATACAAAGAAAATCAATATAAAATGATGTACAGGTGGCACTTGGCCCCGGCTAGACTAGCAAAAATATTCCCCAGGCAAATCCAAACTGTTGGAAATGTCAGGACAAAATAGGAACCTACTACCATGTGTGGTGGACATGCCCTAAAATTAAAAAATATTGGACAGGAATCAAAAATTGGATCGAGGATGTGATGAACTGTGAGCTGGAGTGGAAACCAGAACTGTTCCTACTTGGAATGATAAAGAAAAAGTTTCCTCCAAAAGACAAATACCTGATTGCACACCTCCTAACAGCGGCTCGAATCGTTTTAGCGCAAAAATGGAAAGAATCTACAATTCCGTCTACACAAACAGTAATAAACAAAATGTATGAATGTGTTGAAATGGAGAGATTAACTCTCAAACTAAATGGAAAAGAAGATACAGATTATTATAAGATATGGGAAAAGTGGTATAATTGGATGGAACATAAAAACGAAGGGAATGGGAATGTTGGAAAATAGAGTGCTATTTGAAACATTAGAATCTATAGAAAACAGGAGATAGTAGAAAATGGGTGATGTAAGAATTTGGAAAATGAGATAAAAGAAAATTTTAAAAAGAGGTCAAACCAAGCAAATATTACTAGAAGAAATATTTATGATTATATATGACTGTAATATTACATGGAAAAAGCATTTCTGATCTGCAACTAAAAAGAAAAAAATGTGCGATGTATTTATGTTTGCGTGTGACTGTATGTTTATATGTTGTTGTGTCTTTTTTAAACTGTAAATAAACTTTTCTAATAAAAAAAAATTAAAAAATAAAATAAATAAAAATAAAATGTCATCGAAATAGGGTGTTACGCCAGGTAACCCATGAAGCAGTCTTTCCATTAATGATTGGAAAATTCCTGGGGCCACACTAACTCCGAATTGGAGGCACTTACACTTAAAAGCGCCTCTATGAGTCACAATAGTTTGAAGTTCAGCAGCTGTGTCATCAACAGGAAGCTGCTGATAAGCTTGGGACATATCCAATTTTGCGAAAATTGTTCCTGGCTGGAGGGAATGTAGCAGGTGTTGGATAAATGGGACTGGCTATGCGCTGATATGCAAATACTTGTTAAGAGAAACCTTGTAATTGGTGCAAATTCTCAGACTGCCATCTTTTTTGGGGTGGTGGTGTTACTATTGGGGTTTCCCATTTTGCAAAGTCCACAGGTTCCAATACACCCTGGTTAATTAATTTATCAAGTTCTTTGTTTAGTTGAGGACGGATTGCAAAAGGCACTCTTCTAGGTTTTGAACGAATAGGCACTGCTGAAGGGTCCAAATGAAAAGAGATTGGAGTTTCCTTATAACAGCCTAGGCCTTCGCTGAATATATCTGCATAGTCTTCAAATAGCTTATCCACATCCAAATTGGCAATAGAGTGGATTCCAGTTATGCCAACTGCCCTGTGCGAGCACATAGGCAAGGACTCCTTGGGGTCCCGTCGGCAGGCCAATGCCAGCTGGCGGTCACCCGACGACGAGCCTACTCTGTCGTGGCCCCTGACCTCTGGAACCAACTCCCCTTGGGGCTCCACTTGGCCCCTGACCTCCGCACCTTCCGCCGTGATTTGAAGACCTGGTTGTTTGACCAATCTGGGCTGTGACCCTTCCTGGGGGGGTGGTTTTATATTTTTAAGTATCGTGAATTTGTTTGGGCTTGTAAATCTGGTTTAATTTTCTTTTAATTATTTATTGTTGTTGTTTTAGCTGTGAGCCGCCCCAAGTCTTTGGAGATGGGGCGGCATACAAGTCCCAAAAATAAATAAATAAATAAATAAATAAATAAATAAATAAATAAGAAGGCCAAGGGCAGGGAACCAGTCTAACCCTAAGAGGCTGGGGAGGCTACCATCCACTACTACTAAAGGCAAATGTCCTTTAAAATTTTGAAATTGAATAAAAAACTTGCCTTTCCCGAGGACTGGGATGCCTTTGCCTTGGTAGTCGCGTAGGGTCAGGTCGCAGCATTGGAGCCTCCTCCTTGTCATTCTGGGAAGTAGTTGTTTCAAGGTGCTCCATGAGATGATGGAGAGTGCTGAACCAGTGTCAACTTCCATTCTGCAAGATTTCCCTTTTAAGGAAACAATAACACTCATTTTATTAGAGCCTTTGTCTATTGGTTTGGTTTGAGAGCAGGTAGAACAGTCTTCAGTTTGTTTTTGAAAATGTTGGGTTGTCTGAGGCTGCTGGGATTGTGCAAAAGTCTTTCCTGCCTGGCAGATCCTGGCTAAATGCCCTTTCCTCTGGCATTTTAGGCCAATTGCATTGCTGAACTTGCAGGAGGCTCTGAGGTGATTCCCTCCACACCTTAGACAGATGGGCTGAGACTGTGGAGGCTGAGTGGGAATAGGCTTGTTTCCCCTCTGACTGTTTTTTGGCTGCCTGAGGCGATTTATATCCCTAAATTCCTCAGACCCTTCCTCATCTGAGGCCTCATCATAATGGACAGCTGAGCTGTTCTGACTGATTGGGCTTCCCTGAAGTTCTGCAGCTGAGAGTGCAGACATCTCTGCAGCTTGGGATTCCTCCAATGCCATTGGAAGGGTTAAATCTCCTTTAGCTAGAAGGCGTCTTTGTAGTCTTAAGCCTCTGACCCCATAGCCTACTTGATCCAACAACATGTCCTCTAGATAATCTCTGAACCCACAGTGTAAGGCAGCTGTTCGTAGAGCTGCCATGTACCCACTAATAGTCTCTCCCTCAGCCTGGGCCCGTCTCCTGAAAGCCCGACGCCTGGCAATGCGAGAGGGTTTAGGGGAAGAGTGTTTACATACAAGCTCTTGCAATTCCTCCCATGGAACAGATTTAATAGAGCATGGTGCCAGCAATGCTGTGGCAGTGTCAAACTCTGTGGCCCCACAAAAGCTTAAAAACTAAGACTTTTTCCTGTGGGCAGAGATATCGGCAAGATCAGTGGCATCGAGGAAGGAGTCAAATCGATTCATGTAGGACTCCCAGGTCTCTGATGGAGGTCTGAAAGGCAGGAACGCAGGGGTTGAAGTCACCTTGTCTCAGCAGCTCCGGTTTCTTCTGAGGGAAAGTTGAAATTCGCGCTCGCAAATAGTGACAGCAGCTCTTTTTTCGGCTTCGGGCTCTTTTTGTAGTGACTTTGCTTCGGCTCTTTGGCTCAATTGCCTCTTAGGTGGATCCCACCCTCATCGCCAATGTTCTAGAGTGGCGGAACGACTGAGGCAACATGGGAGCAACTTCAACTGAACTTTACTTTAACAAAGTGATCTGCTGGCTTTAATCTAATGGGCTTCAAGGAATCTAAACTGTCCCTGATATTCCATAATTTCAGGCAATAGATACACAAAGCTGCCTGCAGAGGGAAGATTTTATGAGTCAATTTTGAATCAGAATAGATCTGGAAGGGACCCTGGAGGTCTTCTAGTCCAGGCCCCTGGCTCAAGCAGGAGACCCTATTCCATTTCAGACAGGGGGCTGTCCAGCCTTCTGTTAAAATCTCCCTGTGAATTAAAAATTAGAATTGTAGAAAAAATAAATAAATTAGAAGAGGAAAATTAGAAAGAAATCCCCCTTTTCCAGTCCATCTGAGAGTGTCCAGAGGAGTCCTAAGGAGGCTTTCCCTGACCTCGCCAGAGCAATGGAGAAAGTGAAGCACAGAGTCAGGAAACCCTCTGTGGGTCCAAGAGGACATCCAGACCTTCCCCTCTTCTCACCAGCTGTGGAAGGAGAGAAGCAACGTCTGTTCCAGTCACTTCCTCCTCCTCCGTGATGGCCCTGGAGATGCTCCCGATCCTTCCTGCCCCTTTGATCTGGGATCCCTTCCTGGGGATCCTGAGGAGGCTCCGATCTCTCCTGGCCACCATGGGATCGAGTGGGAAAGGATCCCCAGGAGAGACATCCCTGTGTTCCGTGATGGGGGCTCGGAGGGGGTGGGAGACCCCCATTCTGGACAGGGAAGAGGGACAGCAGGAGGGAGGAGTGAAGGGATCCATGGGGACCAAGGTGGATATTTCAATGAAAATCAGAAAAGGAAGGACCAACTGGAGAGGTGAGAAAGATTGAGAAGCAGGGGTGTGCTGCTACTGGTTAGGGTTAGGGTTATATCTATCTCTATCTCTACCTATTTATATCTACCTATCTATCTCTCTCTCTCTCTATCATGAGAGGGCTAATTTCTGTCTGTTCTTCATAATTTACAGAAATTCGATGCTATTTCAAGACATGGTCAAGGAACAAGTTGCAATAAAAGGAGAACTAGAACAACTGTGAAGGGAGAACCTCAGCCTGACAGAGGAGAAAACCAAACTTGATGGCAGGAAATGTCACTTCAGGCACAGAGTGGTCGATGTCTGGAAGACTCTACCTGACTCTGTGGTTTCTTCCCAAAACCCCAAAAACTTTAACCTTAGACTGTCTACTATTGACCTCACCCCTTTCCTAAGAGGCCTGTAGGGGGCATGCATAAGCACACCAACGTGCCTACCGTCCCTGTCCTATTGTTGCTTTTTATTTTTCTTATACATATCCATCTCATGTATTCATAACTACGTTTATACTTATACCTGTTATCTTGTAATCGCTTGACAAATCAAATAAATAAAAAATAAATCCTGAAGATCTTCAGGGAACGACTGAGGAGGTGAGGAATGTTCAGACAGCAGCAGCCCTGACTAAGTGAGGTCTAGGCAAATTATCTCTTTAAACGGCTTAGAACCTGATTTCCTAAACCAATGAGATCCCGTCCAGCCACTCCTGGAATAATGAAAAACCATCCCTCAAAATACCAGAGAGAAATTCATGAATGCCTGGCTCCTGACACTTTGACTCCTACGTCTACACACCTAGGAGAAGGTCTCCTGGAACCGAAGGGGTTTTTCCAAAGATACCTATGGCAGAGGCCTTTTGACCCTCTTCCCCCTCCCAGACTGCCCCAAAACGGTGGAATGTTTTCAGAGTGAGACTTTCCTGACATCAAAGCAGTGGCCCTTTTTGTTAAGTAAGACTCTTTGGTTGTTGGTTGGGATCCACGTCTCCCCTTCTGATTCTTCCAGAGCCACAAAGAGAGCAATTGAATTATTTAAGAATGACTATTGTCCCACATTGGCCAAACCCCTCGCCCCACTTTGGAGAGGAGGAGGAGCATGCAGTCCTCCCCTGTGGGCGCCCCTTCAATCTCTCACCCGTGGAGGACAAGCTGCCTTCTGGCACCAATCAATCCCACCCCCCATTTTCTCATCTTCCAACAATTCCTGCCTTTGAAGAAAATGCCAGCTTTAACAATGTGATTAAACAAGGAAGACCTCCCTAAACAGGGCACAGATCTGTAAGGCTGAGGGGTGAGTCAGAGAAGTATCTGAATCCCCCTTTCTCTTCTCTTCTCTTCTCTTCTCTTCTCTTCTCTTCTCTTCTCTTCTCTTCTCTTCTCTTCTCTTCCCTTCCCTTCCCTTCCCTTCCCTTCCCTTCCCTTCTCTGCATCCTGGTCATATTCCAGACAAGGGACAACAGATGGAAACTGATCAAGGAGAGACTCAACCTGACTAAAACCTACGATGAACGGTTGCAGGAACTGGGCCTGGTTAGTCTAGGGAAGAGAAGGACCAGGGGAGACAGGATAGCAGTCTTCCAATATTTGAGGGGCTGCCACAGACAGGAGGGGTCAAGCTATTCTCCAAGGCACCCGAAGGCCAGACAAGGAATAATGGATCGAAACGGGTCAAGGAGAGATTCAACCTGGTAATAAGGAGGAATTTCCTGACAGGGAGAACCATCAACCCATGGAACAACAGAAGTTGCCTTCGGAATTTGTGGGAGCTTCATCCCTGGAAGTTTTCAGGAAGAGACTGGACTGCCACCTGTCAGAAACTGTGTAGGGTCTCCTGCTTGGGCAGGGAGGGCGTCAGACTAGATGATCTCCAAGGCCCCTTCCAACTCTGTTATCCTCTTGTCATTCATCTTCCCATCTTCTCTGCTTGAAGGTTTCCTTCTGGGCCCTTTGAGCTGCCCCTCCCCATCCCCCCCTTGTGTGCAGCTCCCTCTTTTGCAGAGAGCAACGAAAGGGCCACCGAGGCAGGGCTGTCCTTTGCCAAGATGGAAGTGGCTGACAGAGTCATCCAGGCTTCAGACTGACTATGGGAGGCAACATCTGGAGAAGGTGAGGTTTGGTCTCCCTTGGGGGAAGAGGTAGAAGGCGACACCTGTCCAGATCCAGGTGGGCTGAAATGCATTTCTTGTTAGGGTTGGGTTGGTTCCTCCCCATCCAGACCTTCGCAGCCTCCAGGCACCGTGTAAGCACAGGAGTGAGTAGTGTTGCATGTTTTCCTAGACACCAAATATTGAGAAAATGGGGGGCAGATAGTTAATTGGCAGCAGAGTGTGTTGGATCCTCCATGGGTGGGAGGTAGAAGGGGTGATGCAGGTGGGGGCAGCGTGCTCTGGCTGCTCTCACAAGGAAGCGGGGGTTGGGCAGCATGGGGAAGAAGGTGAAGGTCAGTGGTGTGTGTGTGTGTTGCTGGTCCGTGGCAGGTGTGGCTGTTTTGGCAAAGGAGAGCCCCACCTGGTGGCCTTCCGTCCTTCTTCTGCCTCTGCCAGGGGGAAACTTTCAGTCCAGGTTTGGGAAGATCCAGATCCAGAGAAGCAAAGTCAGCGGGATTCACTCGTTGCTCTTATTAATCCATCTTAGAACGGATGGTTGTGTCTTTTAAAAAAAATTTTTATTTTTTTCAAGACAAACAAGACAAACATAACATAAAAACATAAACCAACGTCAATTTCAAGTGTGTCGGTCGGTTACAAATCTCTGTGCCATCCCCTTACCATCAATATTCTCCATTGCGGAAGGAAAAGAAAAAAAGAAATATACAGAACAAACAAAAGATAGTAAAAAAAATACAACCGCCTATCATCTATTTGAAGAAATCTCAAAAAGCTTATACATCTTAATTCATACATTACCTAACCCATCTCCTCTATTATCCAACATTATTATTGTCGATTCTGTTAAGTTTGCATGAAGAGTCAGACGTGAGGAGTTCCAGCAAAAGGCTTTATTAGTGACTACAGCTCGAATGGACCCGTCCTGGCTTGGCTACGGCTGTTACTTATAGCCTGCAGCCGTAGCTGCCAGCCAATGGGAGTGCAGGGTTTCTTCCCGCACTATTTAAACCAATACCATTTGACATTTTACAAGAACAGTTCAAATAAACCAATAACATTCAAACCTACATACATAACACCCCTCCCCACTAGGTTCAGTCCATACCAAACCCCAACCTATCTAATGTATTCCTTTAAATAGGTGGGGCTCTTACGTGTATGCTGAGACCTTCGTGGTTCAGAAGTTTTAACGTTCTCACCCAGTGAGAGGGGAAATGTGTCTGCTGACATTTCCCTGTTGGGACTTCCTGTGAAAGAAGACCCTGTTAGACTGTTAGAATCTGGTCTCTCCTCCCAACCCATCTCCATTCCAATGTCAGCACCCAAGTCAGGTAGTGATGTGCAATCTTCCACTTCTAAGGATGGATCTTGGCATTGTGACAGGGTTCGATGGTTCCTGTCGCAATGGCTCGCTACACATGGGGTTGATTCCTGTTTGCTGATTTTCCTCCTGTTCCCCCTTCCCCTAGAAGAAACATCAGGTGAGGGACCCAGAGAGAGACAGGGCGATGTTCCTGAGGGAACCTGGATCTAAGTTGGTCAATGTGCCTGCTCCAGAGGAGGCCATCCTCTGTTTGTACCCTGTAAGAACGAGGGCCAGTGATGTGAGTTATTTCAGCAGGAATCCACAAAGGTTCACCTATAAGGTTCCTA
Source organism: Naja naja (assembly GCA_009733165.1). Lineage (NCBI taxonomy): Eukaryota > Metazoa > Chordata > Lepidosauria > Squamata > Elapidae > Naja > Naja naja. The sequence goes on along the minus strand of SOZL01001721.1, from coordinate 307,687 downwards.
GCATAGACAGAATCTCCCACACTAAAAGAACGAACTTTGGAAGTGGAATCCAGTGGTGCTGGGTGCGTAAGTGGGATGAAGGCGTCAAGGGAAGACCTAAGTTTCTGCCCATCAACAACTCTGCTGGGGACAAGTTAGTTGATGGGCTAGGAGTGATGTGTTGAACACTAAGAAGCTTTTCAAGCTTCTCAGTGATGTCCCCAGGACCCAGCTGCTGAAGCTTCTCTTTGGTAAAGCGCACCATGCGTTCAGCCCGCCATTGGTCAAGGGTGCCCAGGGGCAGTGAGGGCATGTCTGATGCCCTGTTGAGCTAGAAAGGATTCAAAAATGTTAGATGTGAATTGAGGGCCATTGTCAGAGACAAGGACATCTGGTAACCCATGGGTTACAAACAATTTTCTGAGCTGCTTGATGACAGCCTCAGTGTAGTGGATGTCATGGGAATTACCTCTAGCCATTTGGAGTATGCATCTACTATCACTAGAAAAGTGTGCCCTCTTGTAGGGCCTGCAAAATCAATGTGGATTCTAGACCATGGGCCCCTAGGACATTCCCATTCCTGTGTGGGGCGTGAGGTGGGGCAGGTCTGACTACCTGGCAATTGGGACAAGAGGCTACCCAGTTTTCAACCATTTTGTCAATACCTGGCCACCATACATAACTCCTGGCCAAACCTTTCATCCTTACAATCCCAGGATGACCCTCATGTAACATTTCCAAAACCTCCCTTTGCAGTTTTGCAGGAATAACCACCCTGTTACCCCACAAAATACATCCTCTTAATACAGATAATTCAGTTTGCCTGGACTTAAAAGGTTGGGCAAGGTGAGGTAGATCTTGAAGAGGCCAACCTTTCTTAATCCAGCCCATAACAGGTGCCAACACAGCATCTTTGGCAGTTTCTGGCAATCTCAGCAGCATGGACTGGAAGCTTAGCAACGGTCTCCAGGAAAAGGTGTGAGTTTCAAGTTCAAAGTCCTCCTTGTGGCAAGGTAGTGGGCAACGACTCAGTGCATCAGCATGTCCAATGTCCTTGCCAGGCCTGTGAATCAGTTTGTAGGAATAGGCTGCAAGAAATTCAGTCCACCTCAGCATTCTTGGTGACAGGATATTAGGTGTAGGTTTGTCTCCTGCCACAATGCCTAAGTAAAGGTTTGTGATCTGTAACAATGGTGAATGACCTGCCATACAGATATTCATGAAATTTCTTAACAGCTGCAACAACTGCTAAAGCCTCCTTGTCCAATTGGCTATAATTCCTCTCTGCTTTGGACAGCGTGCAGAGTAAATGCAATTGGGGCTTCCTTCCATTGGGAAGCCTGTGACTCAAACCCCCCACTCCAAAAGGGGATGCATCACAAGTCAGAACAACAGGTAAATTCTCAGAGAATTGTATCAACACAGCATCAGACGTGATTAGTCTCTTAATACTGTTAAATGCTGACTGTTCCTTCCTCCCCAGATCCAAACAGCATTCTTATCAAGTAGGCGATGTAAGGGCTCAGCAATAGATGCTTTGTGAGGTAGAAACATGTGGTAAAAGTTAATAAGTCCAAGGAAGGCTTGCAAATCTGCCTTGCATCGAGGTTTAGGGGCTTCATTGATTGCTTTAACCTTGGCATCAGTAGGATGGATGCCATGCTTGTCAATCATATACCCCAGGAACTCAACTCTGTCTGTTTTGAGTGTACATTTGTCTTCCTTGACTTTTAAACCCGCTTTTCTGAATCTGGTAAGGACTTCTCTGAGTCTTTCTTGAAGCTGAGTGTCATTTTCAGCAGAGATTAATACATCATCAAAATAAGGCACTACCCCTGGCAGTCCTTGCAACATTCTTTCCATAAGGCTCTGAAAATGCCAGGTGCCACGCTTACTCCAAATTGTAGTCTTTACATTTGAAGGCACCTCTATGGGTCACAATTGTTTGTGCTCTGCAGTGGCATCATCAACTGTTAATTGTTGATATGCCTGAGCCAAATCCAGTTTAGCAAATACTGTACCCCTGCCAAGGGAATGGAGCAGATGATGCACAACTGGTACAGGATATGCGCCTGCTGCAGCGCATGGTTAAGTGTCCCCTTGTAGTCACCACAGATTCTCACTGACCCATCAGCCTTGACTGGTGTGACTATGGGTGTTTCCCATCTGGAGTGGTCAGTAGGCTCTAAAACCCCTTGAGCAATGAGTTTATCTAATTGTGCATCAATTTTTTCCTTTAAAGCAAATGGGACCCTCCTGGGCTTTAAACGAATTGGGGCACCTTGGGGTCTAGGCTGAAAGCAATAGGGGTCCCCATATACTTGCCCAGTCCTTCGCTGAAGACCTCTGGAAACTCAGACTTCAAGGACTCTTCCCAGTCAGAACTGCTCACGTGATGGATGCCAGTCACCTCGATGCCAAGTGGCTTGAACCACTCAAGTCCCAGCAAACTTGGGCGATCCTTGTCCACGATGGTCAGGGGCAAACGCTTGGTGTGGCCTTTAAACTGCACGCTGAAATCTCTCGCCCAACTACTGGAATCTTGTTCCCTTGGTAGTCTTTGAGAGTCAGTGCTTGCTTCTGGAAATGCTTTTTCTGAATTTTGGGAAAGAGTCTGTGGATAGTGTCCCATGACACCATAGATAAATAAGAGCCTGAGTCCACTTCCATTTGGCAAGGCCTTCCTTCAATAAACACCTTCACATGTACTTTTCTGCTTTTAAGGGTGAAGAATGACCAATAGTGATTGTTTGGTGAGTTTCATTCTTGCCATTTGCTTCTAAATTTCGCCCCATTTTTTCAAGGAAATTGTTGGGCTTAAAGTCTCTATCAGGAAATTTCTTCCTAGCTGGTGGAGTTCTGGATGATTTGCAGACTCTGGCTATGTGACCCCGCTTCTCACAACGTAGGCAAATGGAGTCAAAGAACTTGCATTCAGTGCGGGGTGGCCCCCACAGCCTCTGCAATAGAACCCTTGCCTGTTCTTCCCAGAGTCTTTTCTTTTCTTCTCCATTCTGAGTTTAAAAATCCCTCCTCTGCCTCACTGCCATCAGAATCAGAGTCTATTTGTTCGAATGAGTAGATGTGGATTTTCCCCATCAGAATGGCTTGAGGCCTGGCTTGAGGCCTTGTTAATCTTTTTCATGGCCGCTGCTGAGGACTTGGTGGCTTCCGCTGAAACAGCTTCTTCAATGGCCTCTTTAAACGGATCTTAGGTTTCATTAATAGTTTGCTTTGTAAGACCTTATCTTTAAGGCCTAAAACAAACCGATCACGCATGGCCTCTTCTAAGTTGGTAAAGTCACAAGCACCCCAATGTCCCTTAAACTTGCCACGAAGTCATTAACATTCTCGCTATCCCCTTGATCCCGACGGTAAAATTCGTGTCTCTTAATGAGGCACGATACTTGTGGGGCGAATGGGCTCTCAAAAGTTTTCTAAATCGGGCCATTCCATTACCTTCAGCTCTGCTGCTCCCGCCAACGCCGCCATTTTGAAGACTGCCGGACCGCAGTGCGTGAGAAAGACCGCCTCTTCCGCCTCTCGATGCCGGCGAGATCGCCTCCAGGAACATGTGGAAACGATCCGCATACGATTCCCAGTCTTCCGTCGCCGGATCGAACGGTGGGGGTGTTCAGCGCAGCCATCTCGCCAGTTGCTTGTTCGTCGCCGCCTTCTTCAGGGAAATCCCACCTTCGCCGCCAGTGTTAAGTTTGCATGAAGAGTCAGACGCGAGGAGTTCCAGCAAAGACTTTATTAGTGACTACAGCTCGAATGGACCCGCCCTGGCTTGGCTACGGCTGTTTATAGCCTGCAGCCGTAGCTGCCAGCCAATGGGAGTGCAGGGTTTCTTCCCGCACTATTTAAACCAATACCATTTGACATTTTACAAGAACAGTTCAAATAAACCAATAACATTCAAACCTACATACATAACAGATTCTCTACAATATTATAGTCTCAATATTATATTCCCATTCAACAATTATGTTTATCACCATCATATCCATATATTACCAGATTTTTTTATCTAGCCATTCATAAAATATACTCCATATCTTAAAAAACTGTTTTTCTTCCTGATCTCTAATTTCAAATATTAATTTACTCATTTCGACACAGTCCAAAATTTTCTTAATCACTTCCTCCTGTGCAGGTATCTTGTCATTTCTCCAATTTTTAGCAAATACAATTCTAGAATGGATGGTTGTGTCTTGATCACAGGTGCACAAAGGCTCACAGTTCACTTCTGGGTCAGGGATTGGCCCAGAGGCCTCCCCCCAGCCACCTTTCATGCCAGAGGTGGGATTCGATCCCTGAGCCTCTCAGGTTCTAGGCTGCTTCCTTGACCACAAGGCCACCTGAGGAGGGAGAGTGAGCAGGCCCTGCCCCACACAAGCTTCGGGCAGTGCTTCATGGCTTCCTGGAAGGGTCTGGCTCTGCCCCATTAGGAAAGCCAGGAGTCACTTCTGATTCTGACCCAAATGGGCTTCAAAGCCAGCGAAGAAGAATCGGAGATAAAATGTATTCTGTGTATCGGTTAGTTGCTCTGAAGCAGTGGCAGAGATGTCTGGATTCCCACCTGTGAAAATGGGAGCCCCAAGACCGAAGGGAAAGGAAAAGACCAGATCTTGCTCTGGAGGGAGCCGCAAAGGCAGGCAAGGGAGCTCAGCCCCAGGAGGGAGTTTCCTCAGCACCCACAACAAGGACCCAATCCCCTCAGGGAAGGCCAGGCGGAGCTGCTTGGTTGACAGGCAGGTGAACGGGTGATGTCACTTCTTTTTTGGGCCATTTTGGCTTGTGTTGCTCAAGAGGGAACCTCACACCTTGCACAAGCCCCTACTTCCACCCCTGCCCTACTCAGCCGACCGTTGCAAGCCAGTTAAGAAAGGGGGGGTGGGCTCTTCCCTTCCCCCTTCTTTTTTCTCTACTATTTCTCTTTATTTTACCGCTTTCACTTTCTGGGCCCTCGTCCTCTCACCGAGCCCCCTCCCCCCACCCCTTGGCTGCCTAAGCCCCCCTCGGGGCTGGCTGAGAGCCTCTCTGGGAAGCTGCAGGGAGTGCAGCAGGCAAGGAAGCAGCAGAGCCGGTGGGCGCCTGCATCGCCTTCCTCCCAGCCCGGCTGAAGGGACAGTGGGCTAATCGAGTGGCTCAGCACCTCTTCCCTCCCGGCCCTGTCAGAGCTCCGAGGCTGCAGGAGCCCTGCCGAAAAGGGCTGCCTGAGGAACTGGGGTGAAGAGGTCTCTGGGGGGCCGGAGCTGAAGTGGGGCTTCTAAGTAGCAGCTTCACCCAGTGCCTCCCCACAAGAAGTGTCCTGCCAGGCAGGTGAGGAGGACATCGGAGAAGGTGTTCTTAGGAGCAGCAGATTTACCAGCACCGGGCTCTGGGAAACCTCGGGGATTTCACTTCGTGATGCCTTTCGCTGAGGTTGCAGTCCTGTGGACTGGGGAGAAGGGGATTCGATCGGCTGTCCAAGGGTCATTATCATCCAATAAAGGGACAGAGGGAGGATGCTGGATCTCAGAAACCCTCTTTCCCAGGGGAGGAGCAGCTGCAGGAAAGGGCTGCTGACTGGGTCTCTAAGTGAGAGAGCCTTCAGGGACGCCCCCTTCTTGGTGTGAAGGGCAATGGTTCTCAAGAAGAATATCCTACAACTCTTGAAGCATCATCCCTCTTTTCCTACCATCTCTTTCTCACACATCTATACTTTCAGCCATTGACAGTAGGAATAATTGCTCAAATAATTTTGAATAAGCTGTCTGATTCTTGGGAGTTGCCAAATATTAAATTCCTCTGAATGACTTTCACAGGGTTCTCTTTAGCTAGATTTATTGGGATGAATAGGAAAATACAAGAATTCCAGTCATTCAACCATTTCCCATTTGAAAACATATACATATATTATTGTTTGACTCCTGCATATTATCTAAGTGGAAATAATTAATCTATTCTTTCAAATAAAAGGAAATTTTACAATTCTTTAAATATTGTGATGTGTTATGTTTTTACATTTGTTCTGGCTGTGAGATGCTCCTTTGTGTTCAGCTCTGGCCTCAGAAGGATAATATAGCACTTGGGGATGAAGATGCAGCCCAGCAGCCCAGCACTGGAGGCCAGGATGGAGAAGACCTGCACAGCCACCATGTATTTCCCTTTGGTGCTCAGGTAGGTGGGCACAAATGTCACCCAGACACTGCAGAAGACCAGCATGCTGAAGGTGATCAGCTTGGCTTCTTGAAGGCCCCGGGCAGATTCCTGGCCAGGAAAGCTACCGTGAAGCAGATGGCAGCCAGGAAGCCCATGTAGCTGAGGGTGACGTAGAACATGACAACGCCCCTTCATTGCATTGCAGGATGATCTCTCCAGGCTGGGAGTGGAGGTCAGAGTCAGGGAAGGGGGAGAAACTCCCAGCCAGATGGAGCAGATGATAATTTGGACAGCAGAAGAAGAAAGGATGATGGAGTTGGCCAAGCTCTTCCCCAACCATCTCTTTGCTTGGTTTCCTGGTTTGTGGCCAGGAAAGCCAGCACCACCATGATGGTTTTGGCCAAGAGAGAAGAAATGGCGACAGAGAAGATGATGCTGAAGACCATTTGTTGGAGAAGGCAGGTGGCTTTCCTTGGTTGACCAATGAAGAGAGAAGAAGACAAGAAGCAAAGCAGGAGGGAGACCAGGAGGATGTAGGAGAGGTCCCGTTGTTGGCTTTGACAAGGGAGTTTCTCGGTATTTAATGAAGATGATTAAAACAAGGCCTGTGGTTAGGAAGAAGAGCATGGTAAAAGAGACCAGATGATGCCCAGAAGTTCTTCATAAGACAGGAAAGTTATAACTTTGGGAATACATTGGACTCTGTTCTTCTTTGGATATTTATCATCTGGACACTTGGTGCATTTTTCTGTATCTGACAAAGCAAAAACGCAATATTACTTTAAGATTTTGTGCCTTTATCATACAAGAAGTACCTTCCTTGGATAACAGGTGATACCTTGGGGATTTTCCAAAGGTATTTCTGAACAATTTCATTAAAAACAGCATGAGAAGGTTATAAAAAATAATGTAGCTAGGTATATGAAGTTGAGGGAAGTTCTAGGATGGTAATTATTTCCAGTGTAATCTGGATAATCTTCGTAGGAACCTATGTTATTAGAGGTTAACAATGAATCATATAATCTTTTTAGGCAAACATCCTGAGTCCTGCCACATGGCAGTTAATATACTGGACTTGGAGGATACCTACAGTATCCTGTAACATCTGGAAGCAATCTGGAATTAAGAAGAAACTTCCTATCAGTGAGAACAATTACTTGCCTGAAAATGGTATAGTTTATTTGCTTGATCAGGGGCTGAACTAGAAGACCTCCAAGGTCCATTCCAGCTCTATTCTGATTGATTGATTCATCTACATGCCTGGAAGACTATTTGTGTAATGAGTTCCCCCATAACTATCCACAGCACCACATTATGGACCAGGGACCCTTCTCAGAGATCCTCAAGGTGAGGCCAATACAAAGGGAATTGCAAGGTCTTTCAGAAGGCAGACCTGAAACAATCCATCAAGTTCCAAAGAACTCAGGTGTTCCTAGAAAGGTGAACTTAGCAGCACCTATCCAGACTAAAAAGCATAGGAGATATTTCATCTGCTGTTAGTAAAGTTTGCCCTGTCTGCCACCCCTCCTCCCATCTCTTCCCAGCCCCTCCTTCAAAGTCTGTTTGATTTACTTTCTTTTAGATGAGAAATTGTGCAGGTTAAAAGTAAAAAAAAAACACCAGGTGAGCCTCAATCTGTCCTTTAACTTTCACTTTCATGAAAATGTTCTGGATGGATCCAGTTCCACAAGGCCTTCCTTTCCTCTGATGTCACCCACCATCCTGAGTGGAGAAGGTCCCCTCTGGACAAGGAACACAGTCGTAGCAGCAAACTGGCTCTCCTTCCCGAGCCCTCTTGACAAATCCAGGAGGACAACTTTCCACACATCTGGACTGAGGCAGGGACTAAGGAGAAAAAAAATAGGAATGGAAAAGAAAATGTGTTAGGTCTCTCCATCCATGGAAAATGGAGGGAGAAATGGACGTTAGCCAAGTAGCCTCTGGTCTTCACTGAGGTAAATAAGAAATCTCTGACTACTTTAAACAGATGCAGGAGGTAGAACAACTGGCAGATCCTTCATGTAGTTCCTCCCTTTTCCTTTTGGAATTTAACAATACAATAAAGTACTTTCTATTTAATAAAGTCTACAGTGATGGAATTGAAAATTTTTAAGCATGATGATATAGTCATATTAAAACTGAGAATAAAGTTTACTGTAAAAGATTTAGGAAACTTTCATTCCAATAGATTTTTTAATGTGAAATTAAACTGTGATGGAGAAAGAAATCTCTGACCAGTAAGATCTTGAAAGATTTCATTACAAAGCCACTCCACTGAGGTCCTGTCTCTTGAAGAACTTCCATTAGAAGACCCCAACTGGCATGGAAGGCCAACCACCCTGGAGACCTAGGATTGGCCCACTGGAAATGGGACCTCAGGCTTTGGAAAACAGAGAAAAGACACCAAAATTTCTCCCACCTTATTGAGCAACTTCAGCCGTGAAAGAGCATCTTGTTTGACAGAAAGTCTCTGTCTTTCAAAATACGCCAGAGTCTCTTTCCTGAGATCCTCCTTGGGGAGAACCAAGAAGCCCCAGATCACCAGATCTGCTATTATCTCTCCATTTTGGTCCAAGTAGTATTTCACGTCGGAAATATTCCAAAATTCATTCTTCTCCAGAAAGGGATGAAACTAGAATGGGAACGTTCAGGAATTTGAAGAGGAGAAAACTTGGTTTCTTATCCCACTTTGACTCTTTCTTCTGCAATTGTCTAATCTCCAATTATGCTTAATTAGGACACAATTACTGCCGTTATCTTCATAAAAGAATGAAAAAGTTTTAGAAAAAAATGTCAATCATACACTGAGAAAATGTAGAGAAAATATAATGGACACAATTGGTCAATTATAGGGAACATTCTAGAGCCAATGACAAATAAAATGAACAGACAAAAGAAAGATAATTCATAAGCTCTTTGAAAAGAACAGGTTGATTCCCAGAAAGCATGGATTTATCGAGGAGAAAGTTGTCAGGCTAATCTTCTCCCTGGTCATCCTAATGGAAAACACATCCAGATGTGCTAATTCTACTTGATTGTACTACATTAGCAAAAATTTGCAAATCTGAAAGAACAAATCTCCCACCAAATCTTTTTCCAGCCTGAAAAGTTAGCGAGGCTCCTTTCTGAGTTTATTTCTCTCCCATTATGCAGCTGCAGGATTCTCCCCTCTTATCTGATCCTTCCCTAAGCAGCCTCTCTTCTCTTCATCCCAAAAGTCATTCTCATGCATCATTACACTTCCTAAATAGAATAGAAAATTCATCAATTTTTCTATATTGTCATTCATATGGTAATTAATATTAATTAATTACCATATTAAGCAGCGATGATGACAGCGGTAACAGCGGCAGTGGGGGTGGGGTGGTGGTGGACCGGCAGGTGGCCTTATCGGGCCTGGAGATGGAGGTAGACCGAGGCCGCTGTCGGCCCTGGCTTCCTGTCGCCATGTCTGTTGCGACCGGAGCGCCTTCATGTTTGCTTGGCTGCCTTTCCTGCCTCCCCCGCTGCTCCTCTGATCATGCTGGCTACCCTCCCATCGTCTTTCCATCTACGCTCGGGTTCGGGGTGCTGCAGCTGCCGGCTTAGGACCATTGTCATTGGACTGCAAGCTCCGGATGGGTTGTTTCTGCCATCTGGGAGGCTTAGGTTCTGATGACTGCCAGGGCTACCTACCTTTCCCCTCTTATACTTTGTTTTGTTGGCTTAAGGACTTAGTTGTGCCCACTTGCTGTGGTGAGAGAGCAGCGCGAGGGGTGCACTTTTTCCTCCTTGGAGCTATCTTTATCATCTTGTCATCTGTTCTGATGAGTCTAGCTGGGGGTGCCTGCGGTGAGAGTGCCATTGGCCCACAGGGTTGCCGTGAGAGGGTAACCTGGACTTCGACCTTGGACTACCCTGCTGATGATATTTAGGACTGAACCAAGTTTTTAATAATCTGGACATCTGTTTTGTTTTCCATCTACAGACCACTCTCCCCCATATGTCTACATCTATCGATCTGGACTTACTCGGCAATGGACTTGCAGGCCTTGAGGGAGTCCCCTCTCTCCTGGGTTTGGCTTGCTGGACTTTCTCTGGCCCATCTTGAGGACAGACTGTGGAATCCTGAGGGATGGCATGGCATGGGTAGAGGTCGGGGTTCTGGAAGGGGTAGAAAGAGGGGCTCCAGGGCCTCATTGGTTAAATTTTTAGAGGGCTTTTTAAGGAGGCTAGGGAGAGGGGTGGGTAGTGATTACGAGGAAGTACAGCACAGCCCGGTGTGGGATTGTGATGGGGGGTGGGGGGAGGGGGCCTGCGGGGCCCTGGAGAGGGAGGCGGGAATGGCGATCTCCAGGGTGGTTGGGTTCAGCAGGAGATGGCGAGGCATAGGGCCATATCATGTACTGGGAGCACGCCCCCGCTGCCTTTGTGTGCTGGCGCGCACCAACCCCCTTGCCTCCTCCCCATTTCCTGGGGATTCGGGATCTGGGATCCCTGGGCTCCGACTGGTGTACTTTAATGCCAGGTCCGTGGTTAATAAGGCATCCCTCCTTTGTGAGGTGATCGAGGAGGAGGCCGCGGACCTGGCCTGTATCACTGAGACCTGGCTGGGGCCAGAGGGTGGAGTCCCTCTGGTTGATTTATGCCCCCCAGGTTTTCGGGTGTTGCACCACTCACGGGCCCAGCGAGGGGTGGGGGGGTGGCTGTAGTTATTCGGGAGACCCTGTTTCCAAGGAAGGTCACTGTCCCGGAGATAGGTGGGTGTGAGGCCCTTCTCCTGAGGTAGGGGCCTGGGGGTTGGGTGGGCTTGCTGCTCACATACCTTTCCCCCAGCTGTGTGGCAGCGGCCCTGCCTGGGCTCCTTGATGTCCTCTCGGAGGTGGCGGTGGAATTCCCAGGCCTTATGGTCCTGGGTGATTTCAACTTGCCCTCTCTGGGGGGGGGGCGTCGGGTTTGGCCCAGGAATTCATGGCCTCCATGGTGGCCATGGGCCTGACCCAGATGATTCAAGGCCCGACTCATGAGGGGGGTAACACGCTCGACCAGTTTTTTGTCTCGGAACAGTGGCATAATGATCTGGGGGGAGGTAATTTTACCGCCCAAACTGTTCCATGGTTAGATCATTATCTGCTACGGCTGGTCTTCCAACAAGCTGCCCCACACCACTGGGATGAGGAGCCACCTAGATGGTTCCACGCCAGACACCTGATGGACCCTGAGAGGTTCCAGGCAGAGCTGGGGTCTTTTCCCACATCCCTTATCCACAGCTCTGCCGAGGACCTGGCAGCTGCCTGGCAACAGGCTGCCATGGGGGCCCTCGACAGAGTTGTCCCTATGCATCCCCTCACTCGCCGCGGATCCCAGTCGGCTCCCTGGTATACCGAGGAGCTCCGGGAGATGAAGCGCCATAGGAGGGGCTTAGAGAGCAGGTGGAGATTGACCTGTTCTGATTCTGACCAAGCTCAGTTAAGAGCCTATATTAGGACTTACCTGGTAGCTGTGGGAGTGGTGAGAAGGGCTTATCTCTCCGCTCTCATAGCGTACGCAGATAACCGCCTGGCCGCCCTGTTTAGGGTCACTCGCTCCCTCCTACATCCAGGGTGGGTGGACCTGCTGCAGGGTAGGGCTGAGGAATTTGATCAATATCTGTCTGATAAGATCGCTCGGATTCAGGAGGGGTTGAATTCTGGCTTGCAGTGGTCTGATGAAGAGGGTGCAAGTAGTCTGGCCAATGTGATCTGGGTTGAGTTTGATACTGTTTCTGAGGATGAAGTGGACAGGATTATGTGATGGCTGAGCTCCACCACATGTTTATTGGACCCGTGCCCTTCCTGGTTGGTATATGCCTCCAGGGAGGTCACGTGCAGCTGGCTCCGGGCAGTGGTCAATGCTTCATTAAGGGAGGGTGTTTTCCATGCCACCTTGAAAGAGGCGGTGGTGAGACCCCTCCTGAAGAAGCCTGCCCTGGACCCAGCCATATTAAAAAACTTTTGTCCGGTCTCCAACCTTTGTTTTTTGGCGAAGGTTGTTGAGAGTGTGGTGGCTCAGCAGTTTCCGCTCTTCCTGGATGAAGCGGACTATCTGGATCCATACCAATCGAGCTTCCAGCCCAGGTTTAGCATGGAGACGGCATTGGTCACATTGATGGATGATCTCTGGGGGGGCCGGGACAGGGGGTTCTCCTCTGTCCTGGTCCTGTTAGATCTCTCAGCGGCTTTCGATACCATCGACCATGGTATCCTGTTGCGGCACCTCGGGGGGCTGGGAGTGGGGGGCACTGTTTTGCAGTGGTTCTCCTCCTACCTCTCAGGGTGCTCGCAATCGGTGTTGATGGGGGACAGAGGTCACTCGGGGCTCTCACTTGTGGGGTCCCCAGGGGGTCCTCTCACCCCTCTTGTTCAACATCTATATGAAGCCGTTGGGTGAGATCATCCGTGCTGTTCGGGTGAGGTATCATCGGTATGCTGATGATACCCAGTTGCATATCTCCACCCCAAGCCACATCAGTGATGCCCTCTCCGTGATATCCCGTTGACTGGATGCAGTGCAGATCTGCATGGACAGGAACATGCTTTGACTCAATCTGACCAAGACGGAGTGGTTGTGCATACCGGCATCTCGGTCCAGTCAAGAATGTCCATCGTTGACCATAGGGAGAGTGGTGTTGCCCCCTGTGGATAGGGCGCGGAACCTGGGGGTCCTCCTGGATGCGCGGCTCCAGTTGGACGAGCAGGTGGGGGCCGTCACCAGGGGGGCCTTTGCCCAAGTCCGGCTGGTTCGCCAGCTTCCCCTGTTTCTGGACCGAGATGCCCTGCGTGCAGTCACTCATGCCCTTGTTACCTCCTGACTCGACTACTGCAACGCTCTCTATTTAGGACTGCCCTTGCATACCATCTGGAGGTTGCAGCTGGTGCAAAATGCGGCTGTGTGGGTGGTGATGGGAGTTTCCTGATACTCCCATGTTACACTCCTCCTGCGCAACCTGCATTGACTACCGGTTGCCCTCCAGGTGAGATTCAAGGTTTTAGTGTTAACATTCAAAGTCCTGCAAGGCATGGGTCTGGGATACTTACGGGAGCGTCTCCTGCCGATATCGAGTGCCAACCTCCCTGTACAAGTGCACAGGCAGGGACTCCTCGGGGTGCCATCTATGAGCCAGTGCCAGGTGGCGGTGCCCTGGGGACGGGCCTACTCTGTGGCGGTTCCCTCCTTATGGAACCAATTACCCCTGGGGCTCCATTTGCCCCTGACCTTTGCACCTTCCATCATGACTTGAAAACCTGGTTATTTGAAGAGGCTGGGCTGTGCTGACTTCTTGGGAGGGTGGTTTTAAATTTTTTAAACTGTATAATGCACATTGGGGTTTTACAGTAATTGGGCTTGTAAGTATTTAATATTCTTTTAAATAATTAATTTATTGTTGGTTTTAGTTGTGAGCTGCCCGAGTCCTTTGGAGAGGGGTGGCATACAAGTCAAGAAATAAATAAATAAATAAATAAATAAATAAAATAAATAAATAAAATGATCTTAGAATAAACTAATTTGAAGTGATTTAAAACAGTGGTTGCCAACTGATGGGTCATGCCCACTGGTGGTCTGTGAGAAAATTTTGGTGGTCCGCAGAGAAATGTCACCCCCAGAGCACCCCCTGCAAAGCAATTAATCCAGGCTGCTCAGGAATAGAAGGCTGCCCACATGGCCCCGGAACCCTCTCCACCCACTCACTCCTTACCCGCAAACTTACCTCAAGTTGCTGGTTTTCCTTTTTCCCCTGACCATCAGCTGTTCTGCTGTGCTGGGAGATTTAGATTAGCTAAAAAGCAGGAAATCGTTGCATTTCTTGCTTTCTAGTTAATCTTTAGATCTTCGGCTCTGCTTTTAAGAAGAGCCAAATCTTCCTTAGGACTGAAGCTTCTATTATTCAGTGCAGGTAGCTGATGGCAGAGAGATAGATCTCTGAATGAGTCTGTGATTCTGTGAGCAACTCAATCTGCCTGCCTGCTTTGCCTGATTTTGGGTAAAAGTTGCTCTTTTTAATAAAAAATCAATATTTACATACATGGTGTGTTGTGAGTTAATTTTGTGAGTTTGCTTGCTAGCAAATTTTATGTCACAGATTCTGGTAGAAGATGGCAAATAGATAGATCTCTGAATGAATCTGTGATTCTGTGAGCAACTCAATCTGCCTGCCTGCTTTGCCTGATTTTGGGTAAAAGTTGCTCTTTTTAATAAAAAAAATCAATATTTACATACATGGTGTGTTGTGAGTTAATTTTGTGAGTTTGCTTGCTAGCAAATTTTATGTGACAGACTCAGATAGCTGATGGCAGAAACACAGATCTCTAAGTGAATCTATGATTCTGTGAACAACTCAATCCCCTTGCCCGCTTTGCCTGATTTTGAGTAAAAGTTCCTTCTTTTTAATAAAACATTCAATATTTACATAAATATTTATAATATTTACATACAAGCCATGCCCAGCCAGTCACACGACCACCAAGCCACACCCACAAATTAGGCCATGCCCAAGAACTGGTTGTTAAGAAATTTGAATCCCACTCCTGCCCCTGTGTTTGTGTGTGTGTGTGAGTGGGGGGGGAGAGATAAGATCAGATCTCTCTCTCTCCCACCAACGTCAGCAAGCCAACCTCAGTCAAAATTCATATTAGTGGTCCCTGGGATTTAAATTATGAGTTTGGTGGTCCCTGAGGTCCAAAAGGTTGGCGACCCCTGATTTAAAGGATATAAAGTTTTTAAACTTGCAAGTTTATTTGAAACTTTATTTTAGAAGTTGGATAAAATAACAATGGTTTTAAATGAACTTAAAGGTGACAATCAGAAGCCAGCAACAATTGTTGAATCAGATGGATTTGATGGATGGATGGTGGGATGGAGTGGAACATAATTTGCTGCTGGCACCCCTGAAGGAGGAGTCTGGTTGGAAGGTAGGCTGCTTGGAGATGGCTGGAGAGGCCATGGACCCTGAAGACTCACAGTGGACAGAACGGATGATGGATGAAATGGATTCTTTCCAGAAGATTGAGGGAGATGGGGGAATGGACTTGTCACATTTAACTGGAAAACAAGTCTCAAGAGCTGTCGCATTTCAATTTACAGGAGGTCCTATGACTTTGGAGAATGGAAAGCAATTGTTGGGAAAGACCCTAATTACAATTTTAAGGAAATGTATTGATTCAGAATCAAACAAAGATGTTTAATCCTGGACAGATTCTGGATGGATTAGAGATAATTATTGTGGTATTCTGTGGTAGGTAAGAAGCCCCTGTAAATTTTCTGTGAGTTAAATAGAATAGCAGATAACAAATAATTTTGAACTTTTGAAATTTAATTTTATTGTTGGATTTTATTGTTGGATTTTATTGTTGGACCCCATACCTGCCATGGCTGCAGCCTTTGAGATCCCAACCTCTTTTCTCCATCCTTCCTTCCTCTCCTCGATCTGGAGGAATAGGCAGCATTCATGGCCTGGGCCAGAGTCTTCATGAGGCTATAATTGTCATAGTTACTTACACTATACATACTGTTCCTTTTCCACTGGGTCTCCAGTGGGGCTTTCTGGGTGCATCTTCTGCGGCCTTTGACAGAAAAAATGTGCTTGGAAAGAGAACAGCAGAAATGATGGACTTGAAATGGATTTTCTACATAGAAATAGGGTTCAAAGGCAGCATCTCTTGGCCTTTTTCCTGCCAGATAATCACACTTCCAAATACTATGGATGTATCTGAAAAGTCTGTCATTTGCCATTCGATACCACATATAATTTGTGATGATCCAGACTTTCCCTTCAATGGATCCTGGCAAACGCTTAAGTATTAAATGGAAAGGAAGAATTATGTCCGAAATGGAATCATGTTCTAAGAAGTAAACAAAGACATTGACTTGTCTCCACTTGGAGAGGGCCTCCCTGAGGGCTGCTGTAGGTCCAGTTGTTGAGAATTGTTGCGATATAACCACACAAATTCCACTCCTGACAAGCAGAGGAGGGAAAGTCCTCATGAAAATCTCTCTGTTATCTGTGTCTGAAGCAAAGAGGCCAATCAGGGTCCATCTGAAATGGAGGAGCAGTTGGACAATTGCTGGATCCCTTGTTTGGGATGCATCTGGTAGAAAAAAGGGAATTTACTTTTATCACTCAGAGCCTCTGAAGCAGGGTTAACACTGATCTGAAAAAACAATGAAGAAAGCTGTGTTATACTTGGCACCAGATCAAATCCAAAATATTAGATTTCCATAAATCCAGTCTGGTTCTCATGAATATATTAGAATAATTTGTGAAGTATACATTGTGTAAAATATTAAAGGCAAAATATTAGCAAGATTGAATAATAGTGGAAAATAATAAACAAATGAAAAACAATATAAATTATTGCAACTAGATTGACATGTGCAAATGCCAGCTGAAGGATTCTATTCCAGTAAAAGGCTTATGATAATATTTGAGGATTGCTGCATCTTTTTCTTCTTCTATGTCCCAGATTCTTTGTGGAGGAAACTTTTTAGCTGCTTTCCCAGTTGTCCAAGAAACAGGGAGACCTCAGTTGCAGTCTAGGATTGCAGTGGGTGTTTTTGGCTGCTGCCACACACTGCTGGCTCATATTTAAGGGATCGTCCACTCAGACTCCAAGATCTCTATCACAGTTACTGCTATTGAGCCAGGGGTCACCTAATCTGTAAGTGTACATTTGGCTTTTCTTGCCTAAATCCTTACTTTTCTCTACACTGAATTTCATTTATTACATAGGCCCTGTGTTCAAGTCTATCTAGAGCCATCTGCATCTTCAGCCTCTCCTGGGGTGTTGGCTATTCCTGCCACTTAATGTTATCCACAAATTTGATGAGTTCCCCATCTATCCCCCCATCCAAACCATTGATGAAGATGCTCAAGAGTCCTGGGCCTAAAATGGAACCTTGGGGTCCCTCACTGCTTGTTTCCCTCCATGTAGATGAAGTTCCATTGAGGACCACAGGCTGCGTCCATCTGGGGGTGATGCTGTCTATCCCACATAGTTTTAGCTTACCGAAAAGTAGGTGGTGGTTTACTTTGTCAAAGCCTTTCTGAAATCCAAGGATACAATGTGCACTGCATTTCTCTGGTCCACTAATTTAGGTTTTTTTTTCAATCAATGAAATAACATTTATTTATTATCTGTTTTGGATCCTTCATTAGTCCTAGGAAGTCGTTCATATCTAAATTGAATAACAAGGATTCAAATATGCCCTCTTCCCTTCCTCCTTGGTAAGTATCAATTCTTCTTCTCAGGGCTCCATTGAGCCCAAACCTCCCCCTCAAACAAGAGCTTGGATCAGGGCCAAATGTCAGAGCTCCATTTTGATGGCAATCAATTCCTCCATCATATTTCTCTGTTTATTTTGTCAAATGCTGCACTGACATCTAGAAAGCTAGCAACCCTTGGTTTACCTCTCACACGCATACACACACACACACACACACACACATTGTCAAGTTTTATATACACCAAGACCTACATATAAGTTTTATATACACCAAGACCTACATATATATATATATAATATAATAATACAATATAATAATACAATATAATAATTCTAACCATATTTACAATTATATTCACTTATTTATGTTCCTGTTAATTATATTAGCATACTTGTAGTTTTGAACACCATTCATATTTTACTTAAACATAGCAATACTTTCTTCAACTAATTTCTACCTCTTATCTGTGATTTTATCAACGGTTTTACCATTGATAAAACATATTCCACATTAAATAATATTCTGTCTCCTTTATCCTTTATTTTCAATGTCAATCTATCCATCTCTGCATAATGCAATATGTTCTGAATTATAATTTCATCTGATATATTTTGTGATTAGATATTTGATGACAAATTTGTTGTCAATATTAGATTATTCCTATGCTTTATTATAAAAATCTATATAGCTTTTAAATCTACCTAAATCCTTATACTTTATTATAAAATCTATATAGCTTTTAACTCTACCAAAAACCTTCTGGTTCTTCTGCAAGGAATGCATTTGTCTCAAGTTTAACTTGACAATCATGACATAAATTTTAGCCACAATACCTGCCAATCTATTTGGCCTATAATTTCTAGAGTCCTTTTTATTCTACATTTTAGGTAGATAAAATGCTACTATTGCCAACTTCAATCCCACTTGATATGGCAGGCATTATTTATATGTGAAAATGAACCTGCCAATAGAGGCCTCAACATCTAGGATATTTTTTGATCACTTAAATAGTTGGTCTTCTCCAGGGAATGTATTCCTTGCATGTCAGGCCTTTTATGATTAATTTCAACATGAACATAATGGGGTAAAATATTGACATGTTCACTAATATGGAGAAAAGCAACTCTTGAATTCCATGGAGAAGACATGATTGTCTCTATTGCTCACCCACCAACACCTACCACTGACTGTACCAGATAGAGAAAAACACACACAAACCTGTGGGATTTTGTAGGTGCCTCCTAATGTTGTCATCTGGATGGAGATGGTCCTGTCAGATTCATCAAGAAGAGCCAGAAAGTTCTCCTTCCTTCCACAGCTGTAGTTGGGGACATTGGCTTCTCCAGCAGAGAGAATGTCCAGCAAGGCATCTGAAGTGCATAAAGGGCTCAAATAGTTGTCATGGATGTTGTAGCCCAGGGTGAGATTGTGCAGGAGCTGGGAATTCTTGTTGACCATTTGAATGGCGAAAATGAATTGTAAGGCTTTTGAAAAACCATAAGCATCCCTATTGTAAAAAAATGCTATTATAATCAACAGCTACAACACATACTTTTTAAATATATAATATATATAATCCTCCACAAGCCTACTGAGCCTCAAGCCAACATTGATCCAAAAGCGATGATCAGTTACACAGATATGGAAATTGGCTGTGGTACAGCAACTACAACTGGTTCAAGCACTACTTTAAATAAAATTCATTATTCAAGTGATAAATTAAGGATTGAACTGAGAGTAGAAAATAATCTGCAGACCTTTCAGCTTTTTGCAGATCCTTTTTGGATTTGAGTCTCTTTCCCAAATTCAGACAAAAGAGAAGTCATGGAAACCAAAATCATTCAGGAAATTAGAGTTACCCCCAATGTAGGAATAAATGATAGAGAAAGCAGAAAAGAAGGAGAGAATGGAGGAAGTGCAACTCCCTCACCCAGAATGACTTACAAATCACGGAAAACAAACTGAACAGAAGGAGCCACATTGAAAGCAACTTTATATCAATCTTTCACTTCCAGTGATGACTATACCAAGGAGATGGTCTCCTGGGTTGTAAAGCTTGGATGGTTTCCATCCTGGTGCCTGATTTGGAGGCATTTCCTTCTCAGCTTCCCAGAGACTG